>OZ010787.1:141872920-142150055 GCA_963932465.1 Maratus speciosus | reverse complement strand
AAATACTTTTGCATGCTATATTTTGCAAAACATCCTCAATAAAGTAAAAAATGTAATAGGCTTTGAGATTCGAAAATTCATGTAACCAGGGTGAAATGCTTGATTTTTTTCTGTATTAAAATTTTAATGAAATAATTTTTTCTATTTGGTGCCGTATGCAAGCTATGTTTTGCATTACATACGGAAAAAACCCCTCACTGGAAGAGAAAAAAAATTATATTTTAGATAGGTTTTCGTCTCAACAAATACACCGCTCATAAGTTGTTTTGTATTCTTTTCCCCGGATCACAATTTTTTTCCGTTTAAGAATTTTGCTGTAAAGTGTTCCGTTATAGACAGGTTACGTGAAAACGATTCCATCATAAACAGTTCCATTGTCGCAGGATTTTCTGTATTTTGTTTGCACAAGAGATATGGATTGTTAAAAGATGTTAGCCCAGAAAAATATTTCAGAGCCCCCCCCCCCCCCCCCTGATATTTCTATCTGGTTACGGCCCTGATCTAGTTTCGTTGATGATCCACCTTGCCTGTATTATGATCTCGAGTTATTTCGAATGGCTCTTTTCCTCCATTCTAGAGCACATCAGTTATCATACTCTAGATTGAATCGGTACTTTTCAGTGACAATCACTTGACTCAAACAACTTTGCGTCCAATTTCGATGTTAAACGGTTCCTCTTCATCGGGTTGCATGGCTTTTAGTAAAGCTTTATGGGCTGCATGCTACGGTAAGATGAAAGGAATCTTACCATTGGTCTACATGCATTGAGGCTATTTTGATGAAACGTACTTCGGACAATTTACCTCATCAATTTCTGTCCTGTTGCCAAAAGAAACACTTTGCACATAAGTAGCATTGTGTTCAAAGGCTTATACTCAGCTAAACATGGGTATACGACAAAAGGGCTTTACATCACGAACACTGATATTAGGTAGCTTTCTTTACAAAAAGCTACCTATTGCAGCCGTTCGGAGGAAAGCGATTTCAAAAAATTTTGGCATATTTTCATCGATCATGACCCCCAGACCCCGCAACCACCCTCCGTTAAAAATTTATATATATATATATATATATATATATATATATATATATATTATATATATATATATATATATATATATATATATATATATATATATATATATCAATATATATATATATATATATGACATATGTCACACTGTAACTCTCGTATTTATGAACCGATTTGGATGTAATTCAGTGTGTACATAGTACATACCAATGTCTCGACCGAGTTCGTTGGCCAGCTTCATCCGCCATTTTGTTTCAAAATGGCGGCCATTTAAAAATTAAAAAAAAATTTAAAATTTAAAATGTGGTACCAAAAATTTGAAAATGGAAAAATATTTTTTACTTATGTATTTGACCTTTATACAAAGACTCCGTAGCAGTTCTTGTTTCGTCTATATCTTAAAAAATGGCTGAGTTATAGCATTTTGAATTTCTAGCGAAGCTGACATTTTGAAACGTCCTGAATTTTGTCACGCGATAAAAGGCGTATTTATGAACCGATTTGGATGTAACTTCGTTTATACATAGTACAGACCAATGTCTCGACCGAGTTCGTTGGCCAGCTTCATCCGGCATTTTGTTTAAAAATAGCGGCCATTTAAAATTTTAAGAAAAACTTAAATTTGAAATGTGGTACCAAAAAATTGAAAATTGAAAAAATATTTGTTTCTTATGTGTTTGATCTCGATGAAAAGATTCGGGAGCAGTTTTTGTTTTGTCTATATCTTAAAAAATGGCTGAGTTATAGCATTTTGAATTTCTAGCGTGGCTGACATTTTGAAACGCCCTGATTTTTGTCACGCGATAACAGGCGTATTTATGAACCGATCTGAATGTATCTTGGTCTGTACATAGTCATACCAATGTTTCGACCGAGTTTGTTGCCCAGCTTCATTCGCCATCTTGTTTCAAAAGGGTTGCCATTTTTAAAAAAAATTAAATTAAAAAAAATTTAAAAAAAATTAAATTTAAAATTTAAAATGAGGTATTAAAAAATTGGAAAATGAAAAAGATTTTTTTTATGTGTTTGGCCTTGATACAAATATTCTGGAGCAGTTTTTGTTTCTGAAAATTTGTTCTTTTGCTTATATCTTAAAAAGTCCTTCCGGCCAGTGCCGGGAGGAAGAGGTAGCTTTCATAATCCTTATTTAAAAAAAGCCAACTTATATCATGCAAACACACGAAGCTCAATTTAGTGGAAACCGAATATAGGAGATTCAATACTAATTTTTATCAATATAATGAATGAGAATTTCGCGAAATTAGTCAGCTTTATCCAAGCTGCTTTTCTTTAAAGTAACTTATATTTGGCTGCCAAATTCGGCAATTTCCTAAAGTGCCTGTCATTTTAAGACAACATGGTGGATGAGGCTAAGCAGTGAACTAGGTCGAGACCTTAGTAATTGCTGTGCACATGCTCACTCACATCGGAATCGGTTAATATATAGGAGTGCTGTCGCATGCAAAAAATCAGATTTTTCAAAATGTCACCTACAATAGAAATTGAAACTGCTATATCTGAGCCATTTTTTAAGGTAAAGACAAACAAAAAATGCTCCTGAATCCTTATATCAAGATCAAATACTTAAGAAAGAAACCTTTTTCAATTTCTAATTTTTTTGCACCTCACTTTAAATATATATATATTTTTTAATTTAATGGCCGCCATTTTGAAACAAGATGGCTGATGAATCTGGCCAGCGAACTTGGTCGAGGTGTTGATGTATACTATCCACATGCCTTCTTACATCGAAATAGGCGAATACGTGTGTTATCGCGTGACAAATACAAGATCGTTTCAAAATGTTAGCCATGCTAGAAAATCAAAGTGCTATAAATCAACCATTTTTTAAGATATCAACAAAAGAACAAATTTTCAGAAACAAAAACTGCTCCGGAATCTTTGTATCAAGGCCAAACACATAAAAAAAATCTTTTTCATTTTCCAATTTTTTAATACCTCATTTTGAATTTTAAATTTAATTTTTTTTAAATGGCAACCCTTTTGAAACAAGATGGCGAATGAAGCTGGCCAACGAACTCGGTCGAGGCATTGGTATGTACTATGTACAGACCAAGTTACATCCAGATAGGTTCATAAATACGCCTGTTATCGCGTGACAAAAATCAGGTCGTTTTAAAATGTCAGCCACAAGAGAAATTCAAAATGCTATTACTCAGCCATTTTTTTTTAGATATAGACGAAAGAAAAACTGTTCCGGAATCTTTGTATTAAGGTCAAACACATACAAAAAAATCTTTTTCATTTTCCAATTTTTTGGTATCTCATTTAATTTTTTTTATTTTTTAATTTTTTTAAATGGCCGCCATTTTGAAACAAGATGGCGGATGAAGCTGGCCAACGAACTCGGTCGAGATATTTGTATGTACTATGTACACACCAAGGTACATCCAAGTCGGTTCATAAATACGCCTGTTATTACGTGAGAAAAATCAGGACGTTTCAAAATGTCAGCCACGCTACAAATTCAAAATGCTATAACTCAGCCATTTCTTAAGATATAGACGAAACAAAAACTGCTCCCGAATCTTTTTATCAAGGTCAAACACATAAGAAGAAAATATTTTTTCAATTTTCAATTTTTGGTACCACATTTCAAATTTAAATTTTTCTTAAAAATTTAAATTGCCGCCATTTTTAAACAGGATGGCGGGTGAAGCTGGCCAACGAACCCGGTCGAGACATTGGTATGTACTATGTATAAACGAAGTTGCATCCAAATCGGTTCATAAATACGCCTTTTATCGCGTGACAAAATTCAGGACGTATCAAAATGTCAGCCACGCTAGAAATTCAAAATGCTATAACTCAGCCTTTTTTTAAGATATAGACGAAACAAAAACTGCTCCGGAATCTTTGTATAAAGGTCAAATACATAAGAAAAAAATATTTTTCCATTTTTAATTTTTTGGTACCACATTTCAAGTTTTATTTTTTTTTTTTAAATTTAAATGGCCGCCATTTTGAAACAAAATGGCGGATGAAGCTGGCCAACGAACTCGGTCGAGACATTGGTATGTACTATGTACACACCGAATTACATCGAAATCGGTTCATAATTACGGGAGTTACAGTGTGACATATGTCAGATATATATATATATATATATATATATAGATCTTAAAATTACAATAAAAGACAATAAAACAATCACAGATTTATATGACAAACGTAAAGAATTTAAATTCACAGTTAATACATTTACAAATTTTAAATCTTGTCTACATCATTCTGTATTTCGTAATATAATACTTAATCATTTATATAGAATAAAATGTTTATGTTCTTCTCCTCTAATTAACAATAATATTAAAAAACTAATTTATGATGCATTAAATCATGGTTTTCCAAAAAAATTTATATATTCATTAATATACAATTAGTACTTTTCTTACATGATCTATAAACACAAATTAACACATGCGTAAACAAAATTACAAAAAAATTATAAAAAAAAAAAAGAAAAATCTATAAAAAATTAAAAATTGTAAAATAATATAAAAAAAATATTATAGGTTGGTTGGGTGGGTAGATGTTAGAGTACGGAGGAGGGTGGTGTTGTCTGGATAATACGCAATGGTTAATTATTTATTTAAAAAAAAAAAAAAAAAAAAAAACGGGCTCTTGTATTATTACTATATTTTTGTTATGTATTTTATGTGGATGTTGATTTGATATTTTATATGTAAATTGGAGATTTTCATTAATATTATAATTAGCTTAATTATTCATTAATCTAATTTACAATTATTTGTTATTAAATTTTAATTTACTAAGGACAATATCATATTAATTACTAATAGTATGCCACTCTTAGTTTAATGTTTTTGAATGTCCCACATTCATACTTTATTGATTTTTATGGATGTCTGAAAATAATCCTCATTCTATATTTGTACTTTTTAAGTAATGGGATTTTAAGTATTATTTAACCTTCTATATACTTCCACATGTTTTTTATTTCCTGTTCATTTTATAAATATCTGATATATAATTCATTAAAAAATAATTTTTAAATAATTTTTAATAATTAATTATATTAATTATTACTGAATTTATTTTGTTTTATAGCATATAGCTATATGCTATATATTATCAATGTTCTAGCATTATTTAAACTCTTAGTTTAGTTTAAATCAGTTAGCTAATAGAATATATTGTATGCTTTTAAATTTTATTAACAATAGTTTTAAATACATTGTGTGATTTATATTAGGTTTATAATACTCTATATATAAGGATTTGTTTGGTTTTGCTGTTTAAACAGTTATTTACATTCAAAAGCTTACAAATTTTTATCTTGCGATAAATGTTTAATATAATTAATAACAGATGGTAGCACCAACTCTGTTGTCTCTTTCAGATTGCTCTAATTTTTATTTTTTCTAGCTCCATTTCAGTTATAATTTATACACCAGGGTGTATTTTTAGCTAAATTTTGACGATATTGTTAAACTGTTATCTATTAATTTAATAGTGCATTTTAAATAATGTAATTAATATCTATTTATTTTATATTAGATTAAATTTGTTTTACAAGGTATTTCAAATTTTATTTCAAAATGTATTAACTGCATCCTTTGGTATCATTTACTGTGATTTCTTAACTGTTTTATTCACCTTAATCTTTTTGATATACTGGTTGACATGTGCACATGGATTTTTGTAAAATACTGAAATATTAATCGGTATGGTGTTTATTATTTATATTTTATATCCTATAAATATTTAAATACGTTTTATTGATTCTTCCATTTCATATTATTTGTTTCTATTCTGCTTTCATTTTTAATCAATTCACTTGATTTTTGTGGTTGTTTTTGCACAGGGGAAAATTAATTTTAGCTTTAGCTTATTTTTCCCACAGAAAACGACCATTTTGCTTATATCATTGAATTCTGTGCCCTTGATAACGTAATTCAATGTATAAGCTTTTCAATTTTTGTCGGTGTTCACTTTTTTCTTTTTTCTTCCATAATAATTCTTATAATATATTTTTTTTTTTTTTTTTTTTTTTTTTTTTTTTAATACTTACAGCATTAATTCATAATAATTGACGGTGGTAGGTTATGTTTAATTAATGTAATATATATATATATATATATATATAAATTTTGAACGGAGGGTGGTTTCGGGATCTGGGGGTCATGATCAATGAAAATATACCAAAATTTTTTGAAATCGCTTTCCTCCGAACGGCTGCAATAGGTAGCTTTTTTGTAAAGAAAGCTACCTAAAAGTGGTTGAATTATAGCACTTTGAATTTCTATCATGGCTAATACTTTGAAACGATCTTGTATTTGTCTCGCGATACCACACGTATTCGCCTATTTCGATGGAAGAAGGCATGTGGATAGTATACATCAATATCAGGACCAAGTTCGCTGGCCAGCTTCATCAGCCATCTTGTTTCAAAATGGCGGCCATTAAATTAAAAAAATATATATTTAAAGTGAGGTGCAAAAAAATTAGAAATTGAAAAAGATTTCTTTCTTAAGTATTTGACCTTGATATAAGGATTCAGGAGCATTTTTTGTTTGTCTCTATCTTAAGAAATGGCTCAGATATAGCAGTTTCAATTTCTAACGTGGGTGACATTTTGAAAAATCTGATTTTTTGCCTGCGACAGCACTCGTATGTATCAACCGATTCCGATGTGAGTGAGCATGTGCACAGCAATTACTAAGGTCTCGACCAAGTTCACTGGTTAGCCTCATCCACCATGTTGTCTTAAAATGGCAGGCACTTTAAGAAATCGCCGAATTTGGCAGCGAAATATAAGTTACTTTAAATAAAAGCAGCTTGGATAAAGCTGACTAATTTTGCGAAATTCTCATTCAAAATGATTTAGTATTGATAAAAATTAGTATTGAATCTCCTACATTCGGTTTCCACTTAATTGAGCTTCGTGTGTTTGAATAATATAAGTTGGCTTTTTAAAAATAAGGAATATGAAAGCTACCTCTTCCTCCCGGCACTGGCCGGAAGGACTTTTTTTATACATTTTTTTACTAAAGCTTAATGAAATATGTGTTAATTTTCAAAAATTATTCAACAATTTTATTTTCGAATATTGTTTTAGAGGTCCCACATTTGAATCAGTCCCGGGACTCTCAGATTCTCTCCTTGTATATGAATTCATTTCTATTATATTCACATCACATAGTATAATAAAATATAGTTCAACAGAAAAACGTGTAACACAGCTGAATATGCATTTTCAACTATTCCAGTCTATTAAGGATTTAATTATAATTAATTAGAATTCTTCTGAGTAATCCATATGATCGATGTAATTATGCACACTATACAATATAGTATTATATTAAAATTTAGTTAAACTTCAGAACTCACTTTCTGTAATTATCGCTTACAGATGATAATTTATCCGAGTTTTTTTGTGTGTCCCTATAAAAGAACGCTAAATGTTACATGCTCCAATTTCTACCGGAAATATGTTACCATGCAGTTCAATAATGCGTGTCAATTTCATTACATTAGCATCATGAAAGCCCACAATCTAGCAATTATAGTAATGCATGCGAATATTTTGTGTGTCCTTGTTAGTGAACAGTGTATGCTACACCCACCATTTTTATACGAAACATTTTATAGTGGATATTAACAATGTGTAAAGACTTTGTAATATTTCAAGTAGTGCAACATTATTTAAATATACTTCAAAATATTATCACCCATACATAATGTATCCAAATTAGATTATGTACCCCTGTAAACGAACGATGAATAAATACTGCACTCACCATTTTCAACTGGAAACATGCTATGGTGAACCACAATATCATATTTAAATTCCATGGTTATCCAATTATATCTAGGAAAATTCGAGCGCGGCAAAACAGAGAGACAGACAAACGAATAAAGTCATAAACACTTTTTAATTACACTGAGAAGACTATTAGATTGCTAAACATAATCACAAAATAATAATAATTGTATTGCTGTTTACATGTAAATATGCTACTGGACTTGCAAGTAATGCCTGTCAGGAATCTGCTTGGAAAAGCTGAAAGCAATACAGGACTGAAGACAGCTGTAACAAAAGAACCGCAACAAACCTTTGATGCATTGCACCATCTTAGAATGACAGGCTCTGTTTCATCACGACGAAGAACAAGTAGACGAGCAAGGTGTATTGTTAGATTGACGCCGGAGGAGGTGCTGGCATTCGCCCTTTTAATTCCACAACTGAGATCGGCGGAAATAAGCGAGGCATGTGGTCAGCATGTCTGGCAATTTTTACATGCACATGATGCGCATTCATACCATCCAACACCAGTGCAAGCATTGATGCTGGGTGACCACGCACGGCTATTTGATTATTAAAATTTCATACTTAACACCTTAAAGGAAATTCCTTCGTTCCTTTGTGACATTCTGTGGACAGATGAGTCAATGTTTACACGGGGTGACATTGTGAACGTGCACGATGTGCATTACTGGTCTCCGGAAAACCTCCACATCGCCCGTACAATACGACTCGAGTGGTGCGGTATATGGGGAACCCAGACTGTTGGACCCATCTTCTACGATGGGACCTTAACGGGCGATCGTTACCTGCATCTGCTACAAAACATGGTACGTGACTGATATGAAGAGCTGTCTCTCCGACATGCATGCCGCGTGTGGTTTCAACATGATGGGGTCCTCTCCGCATAAAACATCAAACGTCCGAGCGTATCTGGCCACCGAATTCGGTCAGCGGATCCTTGGATATGATAGTCCGGTAGAGTGGCTACCACGTTCGTCGGACTTGACTCCCATGGACTTCTATCTCTGGGGTTACATCAAGGCATATGTCTATGTGACTGTGACTACTTCTCTGGTTTATCTGAAGCAGCGCATCATCCTTGATTGTCGCACAGTTTGCACACCTGCTATGCTCTAACGTGTCCAGGACTCACACATTCAATTGTGCATTGCCACCAATGGAGAACTCTTTAAGTAGTATCTCTAGTAGATTTCGGCGTTTGATGTATTCATTTTTTGTAGTAGATCATTTTCTGATATTATAATAAATTGATATTTATTTTTCTGTTTAATCTTAATATTTCATTCTTCGCTTTATATACGACCCCTAAATGTCAGTTAAAATTTTCAGATGAAATAACCCTCTTTGGTGATACCCCGATTTGGCGATACCGGCTAAAGGTGGTTTCGCCGTAAAAAGGTCATATTGTACTCTGATTTTGATCTCGAATTACTTTAATTCATCTTTTAACTGATCCCTCAATGAAAGACAAAATCGTGTGCAAAAATCTCAAACTTTGAAATTTAATAACTCTCTCAATTTTTGTAGTACAGAAGCCAAACTTTTTGTGTTATATGTGTTATGATATGCTTAAACTTTTACTAAATATAACTATAGGGACTGGGGGACCGTATAAAAAGTTAGATTTCGTATTTTTTATAAAATTAATTTTTTACTTTAAATAATGCCATAACATGAATATTTACCTCATTTGAAACGTTTTTGTAATTGGAAGTGTATGTCTACGACCAACGGTTGAGAAATTAAAGGTTGGCGATAGATAACATATTGCACCCTGAATATTCTTTTTTTACGTAATAGTACATTAATTTTGCATGGATCAACACGTTTTTCAGTTTAAAACAGGATTCCGTCATAGGCAAGTTCCTTTTCACACGTTTTACTATATTTTAATTTAGCTATATTTTAATTAGCGTAGAAATTTACTATTCTTTAAAAAGAATAAATGTTAATTTTTAATTGTAGAATAACGGCGATTCAAAAATTTATGCATATTTTGCAAAAATCTTTGGGCCAGGCTTAATTTTACTGACCTTTGAACGAACAGGTCACGCCGAGACAATGATTTTCATACGGCCTGGCTCAAAACTAGGACTGAAAATTTTGGGCCGTGAAGACTAGAAAATAAACCAGTCCCGGCTCTGTACAGAAAAAATAAGTTAGGCCCGGCCCGATTCTTCGGGAAAAATGTAAGGCCCGAACCCGGCCCGGCCCGTGCAGATCTCTATAACACCTATTAGATATTGATATAAACTTATTGATTTTTCTAAAACTAACCACGGGAAAGTAGGGTAAAACCGTACAGTCGGGTAAAATCTAGTTTTGACTCAATATGAACAGCCGTCTAGCGGGTAATGGTGGAGACTTAACTTCATGTCAGAAAGAGAAGCGGCCATTGCAATATCGACATGTTGGCATTTATGTAGTTTTTGTGCTTAAAAATTTATTTTATCTTTTTTCTTTTGTCTAGTTTTCAAAATTTTTAAATAGTAACACATTTAAAGTTACTGAAACTTTTTATATTATTATGTGTAGCATATTTAATAAGGACTTATTTGCCACAATGAAACTATTTCTAGCAAGGTCATGTAAAGGCTAGCATGTAAAGGGCATTTCAACGTCTTGCTTTCCGATCCACATTCTCTTGATGTAAAACCGGATATCCTGCTTGGCATAAAAAAGGATATTGGGAAGCAATAATTCAAAGGTCGCAAAGACTTTGAAGAAAGGGCAGTCAAAACTACATAGACAAGAGGGATTATGATTTTTATAAAGCTGATAAACAGGTGGACTTCTTTTCTGCAATTTCTCAAATTGTAATGAAGAAATTATCTTTATGTCTTTAAATATTAAATCATTAGACATAATAGAAATAGTATTGGTTTAATTCCTTAGTTAACCATTACAGGGGCAGAAGAATTCTGTTCGTAAAATGATGAAATAATTGACTGACACCAGAATTTTCAAACGAATTTCTTAGAAAATAAAAACCCGCTGTTTTGCATTTTCATTACAAAAGCAAAATTTTATTAAAATATTCTTGGTGCCATTTGTCAGATATGGAATTAAAATTAGGTGCTGTGACCACCGCCCTTGAAAGGGTTAAAGTTATAAAACAAAATATATTGTTCCTTTGTAAAAGAAAGTCTAAATCTTTTTCATTTCTTGTAAGATTAACACACAAATATAAATAAGTGTGAGTAGTAAGTCAAAATTACGCCCACTACTAATCATATCATAATATTAAAATATTTATTTGCTTAACCCATTAACCGCCAAAACTATAAGGCTGAAATTTTCAACTTTTTAGCTGAACGTTGTTTGCCACCACAAACTCTGAAAACTAATTTTCGCTTTATACGATCCTAAAATTTTATGTCTTTAAATAAAGCCAATTTTTTAATTAAAAAATAGTGGTGGGTATGTAAATTACTTAAATATGTGCATTTATTTTGACCGTTGCGTGAACGCAACACCAGCGGGTAATAGGTTAAAAGACGTTATAAAAACACATTAAAGTAAATTAAAAATCAACATTTACATGTTTCAACTCATTTTCTGAGTCGTCATCAGAATGTATAACAGAAAATTATAAATGCATATGAAAAATGGAAAAAATCATCGAATATAAACAAGTAATCATATAACGCGCCCTATATTTTCGCAATTGCTCGCGTTCCCTCTATGTTGCGACAAATAGGGAACATTAACATACTTTTTAACGAGAGTAAAATAATCTACAGGTCTAATTTTTATTTACAATTATTCATAAGAGAGTCCATTGAAATTTATTTAAGAGGTTCAGGAGTTTGTAACGATACATTATCTTTTCGTATCCCGAATTTATGGGTTCAATGGTTGGAAAACTTACGGCGTCGCGACATAGAGGGAACACGAGCAATCGCGAAAATATAAGGCGCGTTATATGATTACTTGTTTATATTCGATGATTTTTTTCATGTTTCATATGCATTTGTAATTTTCTGTTATACATTCTGATGACGACTCAAAAAATGAGTTGAAATATGTAAATATTGATTTTTAATTTACTTTAATGTGTTTTTATAACGTCTTTTAAAAGCAAATAAATATTTTAATATTATGATAAGATTAACACACCACAACTAATCATATATTTTAAGAGATATTATAGTACAAGGATAAGTTCAGAGAATGTACGGGGGTAGGGGGAGAAAGTAATAATAAAGGTAAGTGGTTTTACCTTATTTTTCCCTAAAGTAGATTCACGATAAACCGAGACTAACCGAGCCAAAGGAACGTTGAATAATCGCAATCGTTGATAACCGGAAAGATTTATTTTCAGTGGATTAAAATTACAAAGTAAAAATTTTACAAATAAAATACATAACCTCTAACAAAAATATTTTTTTAAGTTCAAATGAAAGTAATAAAAATGAGATAAATTTAAAGGGGAAAATCTGCAATTACCTTTTTTTCCGCCATTCTCAGTAATATTAGATTTAAGGTGGAAACAATAATACATCTTTTGCACACTCATGCAGCAAAATTTTGGATCATACGTAATAGCAGCCCTTGGATTACGACTGCTGCTTTCTAATTTTAAAACTATTCAATGCTTGTCGGTGCAAACCGCTCGCACCTTTTTGAATTTTCATATTCAGGTGTTTCTGAGTTCATAATCATAATGGACGATGAAAAATGTTTGTATTGTTTTCAATTATTGCATTGCAGCCAGGTTATGCACACGGGATTAATTAAACAGGGTCCGGAGCTACATCCCGCTTTACCCTTTATATCCTAAATTATGAATTTAAAAAACTATCTTCTCGAACCTTTCATTCCTTCCTATGACACATTAGAAGATTTAGTTTTTTTTTTTTTTTTTTTTTTTTTTTTTGTTAATTACTTGATGTGGTACTTCAAAATACTGTTGGGTCATAACGCTTGGACAAAAATCGAGACTTAGAAAAAAAACTATATCCAAATTTTTCCTTTTATTTTAATGTGGCTTATCATGCATATATCTAGTGACTATGATGTATATATGACTAGATGATGATGCTATTGGTGCTTCATCAGTGAGCATTTCGCCATCAGAAGAATATTTTACTATTGTAACACTATCGTCCGATGGAAAGCATATCTGAAAGAAATTTCTAAACTTTTAGTTGTAGAAAACTCAAAAGGATTCATAAAATGCTAAAATATATTTTTAGATTTTTCTTTATATAATTTATATATATTTTTTTTTCATTTTGTTCTATAAAAATACAATATTTTTTCTAAAAATAAAAATAACATTTTTTTTTTGCTTTCTTATTAATCAATATCATACATAAATCATGCAATATCTTCCCCTACATTGTATCAACATCCACCTGTCTAGCACCCACTCATCCCTAGTTAACGTTTTTATGCACCATATGTATTCAAATGATAAAAATGTAAGTAAAAATCTTGTTCAACGTAGTCCTGACGGTATTCAAAAGTACCGCTTTGAAAAGTGCTTCGTAAAGTAAACAAACTGAAAATTAATTTTTTTATCATAACATATTGTCAAGTGATCTTTTTAAAACAAGAAAAAAAATATTATAGCCTTACCTTTAAAATTTAAGATGTTTCCAAGCTAAAGGTTGGGGTGCCATGTCAAAGAAGAAAATGGAAGCAAAGTTGACACTCACACGCACCAAAATAGCTTCGTGAACAATTTTCAGCTTACTGGAACTGCTATTGCTATCAAGTGATGGTCAAGGGAAATATTTACTATTATTTTCTAAAATTACCATTGCGAATGCATTCAGTGAGTGAATTGCAATGAATATCCCCATTCATTGGGATAGAAAACTGCAGTACTTTAAAGTACCATCGGGGAATAAAAGGTTAAGGAATTTAGTAAGATATGTCGGTTAATCAAGCATGTTGGATAACCGAATAATCGAAGTATTTGACATAACTTCACAATTTTTTTCCAAGAGCTAAGATTAGCAAAGTTTTTAAATTTCCTGTAGTAGGATGTTTTGAAATATTAGAAACATATAAGCTAATTGAATTGAACAACATGATTGTAATGATTCAAGGAAAGTACCGCAATTAGTACTGCCAGGTCCAATATGGCAAAAAGCTGGACACCCGCTTATCATTCGGGACATTTACAAATTTAAGTTTTATTTCATTTTATCAAATTTAAATAAATTGAACAGCTTCTAACGGATAAAGTGGGAAGTTAGTTAAACATATGGTTCTGCTGGTTGTCTTTAAGAAAATTTTAATTAAAACAACTTTATTAAACGCTTGAATGCATTTAATTTCTTGTATCATTCTATTTTCTAGTGAACTTTTAAATAAACTCATCTTACATTAGATTTATAAAAATTAAATTCCAGTAAATATTATGAATGTTGGGAAAAATAAAGATTTAAATAATAGAAATGCTCTTTATGCTTTAAATAATACTTAGAGAAGTGTTTGAAAAACAGATTCTTGTACCAGTTTCATGTATGTTTTTCTTGGGAGATGGGAATACTTCTTTTGTTTTTAAAAATTTGAGCAATGTACCCTGAAAAATAAATAATCAAATTCAAAAAAATCAAAAAACCCGACTGCGTAAAAAGCGAACTAATTAATTATTTCTCATCAATGTGAATTATATTACTTACCTATTTTTTTTATTTACTTGTATTGATGACTTTTAAGTTGTGTTTAATTGTTAGTTCCTATCTATAAACAGTTTTTTGATGAGTTCTATAGATGTCTATGAAAGTTAGAGTTGCAGTAATGCTAGAGATCCTACCTACACAACTTCCAGGTTGTGTAATATTTAAATGGAGCTTCTGACTGTAAAATAGTCAATGACACATCATCTTAATTTTGAAAGACCTATCGAATGATATGCCACTCAGTAGGGTGCATTTTTTCGTCTCTACCGCCATTTTTTATTTTACGGCCGCCATTTTGAATTTATAAAAACAAAATCTAGCCTATAACCATCGGACGGTTCAGACGAATCGATAGAGACCTCATTCATTAAAATCCATCCAGTCGTTGGGATGTTTTGAGGGTATGAAGAAATCCACATACCCAGCTACGCGTGAAACACGTAACCCTTCTTGGCAGTCGGGTAATAAAGTGTTCTTCATAAAGGTAATAAAAAGAACGAGGAAGAATCTTTCATATCTGATTTCTTAGAAAACAAAATGAAACAATTATTAAAAAATAATTGGATTTTTATTTAAAAAGAAAAATAGTTTTAAGTTATTTAATGGTTTTAACAATTTTTACGAAACTGGGAGTGGCCCAGCTTCGAAATGAGATTGTTGTTGGGGGAAAGAGTCAGTCATCCTGATCAAAAGAAATGTCATTTAAATTGCCTGTCTTATATATATTTTTTTTTTTTTCTTGCCAAAATTTAAAACTAACAACGTGTCTTTCCGTTTTTCGTGCCTAAAAACACTGGAAAATCATAAAATTAATCAATAATCAAAATTAGTCAAAGTTAATTAATGAAAATTGATAAAATTATCATAAATCGGTAAGTTTTGGTAGTAAAAGAATGATTTTCCATAATGTCCTTCTTAAACGCAAGGCAGCATTTTTCTAAATATAAGGTATAGAAAGGGTTATATAAAAACTTAAATTCCTTATTTTAACATGTATAAGATTTCTTGTAAAATAAATACCATATCTGAAAACTACCTGAATTGTATACTTTTTGTATGTTTTTATCAGTTTATATCAGTTTATATGTTTTCTTCAAGTATGTTTCTATTATCAGTGGTTTAAGAGATAATCCCCATTAAATCTACTTTGAATCTCCCTGTATAACGCAAACATTAAAAACTAATATTATATGCAGTATAGAAAGAAAAATGTAAAAATGAATTCGTAATTATCTCTTTCTAATAGTATTGAACTTATTTTATAAGACACATAAAAATGTTATTTGCTTAAAACTGACAGAATTCATAATATGTATTTTTTATATCGCTCATCTTAATGGTTTTGCCATTTTTTTAATATTTTGGTTTGAATTTAACTGTAAATTTTTATAGATTTTTAACTGAAAAAAATGAAAATAAAATTTACAAACTCAGAAATTGACAAAATGCTTATGCAAATGGAATCGTAGTGGTTTGACAGCTTAATTGTTTTAATTATTATCTTAATTACAGAAGAACAACAACAGGATACATGCATTAAGTAGGCAAACTGTGAAGCCATATGTCAACTAGGGTTAATGGACTAAGGTTATGTTATGCATTATGTAAATGCTTATTTTAATTAGGGTTCTAATAGACCTTGAAGGTGAGGAAGGGAATGTTATTTCAGCAATTTAAATAAAACTATTTTGTTTCGAACAGTAAACAGTTCGGAATATCACTATTTAGTTCTTTAGTAAAAGAAAGCTGCTATCAATTTATTCGGGTTCAAATAATGCAAATGCAAAAAAAAAAAAAAAATCTTCTTATCCCTTTGAAATTTGTCACAGTAGAATCAGAACGTTGTTGAAAACTAATGGATTCTTCATAAGTCTGTCTGGCTATTCACAGGTTTAAATGGTAAATATTTATTCAGTTCAGGTTTTTCTGAAAGCCCTTCACTAAAAAAGCAGATTCCATGTTAAGTAAATAAAAGTGTTTTAAATTGTGAATCCAAAGTCTCTTTGAAAATTTTACCTTATTGTGAGCAAATTGAAAATGTTTCGGCTATCTAATTTCAGAGTATTACTAAAACTTTTCCATAGAAAAAAAAATAAGATATGTGAAAATTTATAACAGAAATTCTAAAAAATAGAACAAGTTTGATTACTCACTAGACATGAATAACTAAGAACTAGTGAATAAAACGTTTGACAAAACTTTGTTTGAGGTTCTCATTAAGATAGCCGCCAGTGATAAAAACACAAGACTTTTTCTTAACTAGATTGACAAGAAGGAACTAATTTCTTAAATTACGCGTAAGAATAATTGAAATACTAAGGGTGCTCATAACGAGCACGTGCTAGTGGAAGATTCTAATTTTCGTAATGAGATACTTGAGATAAAAACACTTTAAAATAACAAAGAATTTTACTTTTTTTTATCATTGTTTAATAGGTCACGAGCAATTGAAAGAATGATGTAATGTATAATCTATTTCTTTGCGCTTCAAAAAGAATTCCGTGTGTTCGGAAAAATGAAATTGGGCAATGATTCCTAAAATTTAAAGGAATGTATTCGACTGTTCTTTGATTTTATATTTGTGATCCTGATATTGTCATATTTTCTTTCATTTACAGAAGAGAACATCAAAGAAATTTACATTTATATGGAATGCGGAAACTTATCAGCCAATACAGGAAACAGGAAGTTGTGCATTTCTTTTGCATACTTTTTATTTTCCTGCGTAAAACACATTTTTTCTTCTGTGAATATTCTCGTTATCAGCTCAAAATTTTTCGTTTCTTAAAAATATTTGAGCGACGCTCATAGAAATTGAATTAAACTGAAAAAAAAAATGTTTCTCAAGGTGTATATATATATGCCAAATTCTCATATGAGAAGATTTTTTAAATTATCATTTCTTCAAATGCTTATACACTCCCTGTATAGGTTATACCTGTTCCAAATTCTCATGAAACATTTTACAGTCAAGTAAGAGGAGGCAGTCCAGTTTTCGCTTTTTTGGGGGAGAGGTTTGCATCTTTTAATATAAAACATTTTAAAACATATTTATGTATATTCATATTGCCATATAAAAAATTAACCCGTGGAATGCGTCTTGGTTCAGAGGGAGGATGTAGGGTAACCAAGTTTTATAAAAGTTTTATAATGGGACTTTTTTAAAGCATTCGTAAAACAATGAACAATTTATAACGTTTTAAGTTTATATCTTTTTTAAATCCTATGAATTTATCACTTTCTTTAAGTGCAATAAGTGTTTAAATAAATAACTGAGGGAAATGCAATTCTTAAATGTGAGGGCGTCCTCGACATTTTTGATGTCATAACCCCATTCACCCCCCCCCCCCCCACACACACACACACCTCATCCTTCGGAAACATGTCAAAACTTTCATCATAGGCCAGTCGACATTTTCTGGAGTAAGGGCGATGTACTGTGTGGGGGACTTTTGGTGAGTGTATTCACGAGAACACTAGCAAACTCGTCAAATCTTTGAATAACCAACTTTAATTGAATGTTAACTCCAATTCCTTGTCGTAGAAGTGGAAAGACAAGTTTCTGCTGATGTTTAATGTAGTGTATAAAAATTTCGTTTCATACATCGCTCTTGTAATGATGTTTCAAAATGCTTCTCTGTGATCGGATAAACAAGTTGCTTATAAGGGCAATTTTTTAGAGCTCCACAGAGGGGGGGGGGGAATGCACATCTTCATGTTTTTTATCACATTATCTTGGAAAACTTGCTCAAATTAATGGTTGGCTTAAATATACGAAAAAGGTGTTAGTAGTGTGATTATGACAGTTTGGCGTCACCGGCGTTCCGGCGTTCGCTCAAGGTCAAATGAAGGTCACTCGGAAGTTTTTAATCTTACAGTACGACGTGGATAAGCGCGTTTTGGAGCGGAAGTAGACCGGAAGTGTTGTTAGATAGTGATATTTTAGCGGAAGTGCCTAGCGGAAGTGTGAATGGATAAGGTTTTTTGCGAAGGATCGTGTTAGAGTACGCTGATAGTTAGGGCGAGGGAGATTTATTTTGAAAATAATTTTTTTTTCTTTCTTTTTTTAAAAAAGTTAAAAAATTTGTTAAGATTTTTTTTTAAGAAATAGAAAATTTTTCTTTTAAGAATTTTTTTTTTTTTTTTTTTTTTTTTTTCGCGTGATAAAATTTTTTTCTTTAAAAAATTTTTACGAATTTATTTTTTTTTTCGCGTGGTAGAAAAAACTTTGTAGAATTTATTTTTCTTTCTTAAAAATATTTCTTTTAAAAATTACCAAGACATGGAAAATGTTTTCTTTTTAAAATTTTCTTTTACGAACTTAATTTGGACTCGTTAGAAAATTTGTTGTTCGAAAATTATTTTTAACTCACGTAAAATTATTTGCTGAATTCTTTTTTGAAAAAAATTATTATTTTTTTAATTGTGGTCCCACCATAACCACCCGCTTTGAAAAATATTCAAAACGCCACAATTTTTTTTTTTTTTTTTTTTTTTTTTTACACCTGCTCTGCATCTAATTTTTTTGCCTCTGCTTTTCTTCTTCTCTGCGAGCTACCTGAAAAGAGAACAAACAGATAGATTTAGTATTTTCTCTCAAAAGTGTTTATGCTTGAAAAGGAAGTTAAGGTTAGTTACCTTGTTTTGCAAAACCTACTGCTTTACTAGATATTCTCAGCGCACTTAGCAGGGTCATCTCAGTGTCAGCTAGGCAGGGTGATTTCACGGTGGAACCTAAAAGAAAAATAGAGATTATTTTCAGGAAACTTTGTCGAATGTTTTCTAAAAGGAAAACTTAAAATGTTAGTTACCTTGTTTTGCAAGACATATTGATTTTCTTCCTTATCTCAGGATTTCATGGGAGAAATTTAATTTTCCTGAAAGAAAAATAGAGTTTTAAATATTTTCACGAAACTTTGTCGAATGTTTTTAAAAGAAAAACTTAAAATGTGAGTTTCCTTGTTCTGCAAAACATATTGATTTTCTTCCTCATCTCAGGATTTCATGGGAGAAATTTAATTTTCCTGAAAGAAAAATAGAGCTTTAAATATTTTCACGAAACTTTATCAATGTTTATAAAAGAAAAACTTAAAATGTGAGTTACCTTGTTCTGCAAAACATGCTGCTTTACTGGCTTTACTCAGCTACTCATTTTCAGCTTGGCAAGATTATTTCAGCAATCTCAGCTACTCAGTCTTGATCTGCAGGATGAATTCAGCAAGGAGAGGCAGTCTTGAGAAGGCATAGTGATTTTAAGCAAGGCATTTCAGGATGACTTTAGAGGCATTTAGTGAAAAATTTTAGTTTGGATGTTAAACTGGGCCCTCCAACCACCCACCATGTTTTCTCATGGCCCCCCAGTTTTGAAATTTAGCACACGCACCGCACACACTGAAGAATTTTAGTTCTTTGATGAACAATATATATCATTTTGAAAATGATGATTTCACTTTGAGCAAAGTTTTTGCAATACTTGAGAAAAGTTCTTGTATCAATGCATGAAAATGTCGATTTCACTTTGAGCAAAGTTTTTGCATTATATGAGAAAAGTTATTTTCTCACACCACATTTTATTTGAAGAAATAAGTAAAGTTCTTGTATCAGTTCATGAAAATGTTTTCACAACTTGAAGATTTGTTTTCATCACTCGGAGAAGACTTGAATGGCTTTTTTTTCCGCCACATGGAAGACAGCTTGAAGAATGTTTGCAGCAAGTTCCTTTGATTATGCATCCATGATTATTTGCACACCTTTGAAGAAATGATTTGACTTGAAAAATTATAGAAGACTTGAATTTCACTTCTTGAAAAATATTGGAAGACTTTTGCAGCCTTGAAAATGTTCGCACCTTTGAAGCATACTAAAAGAAGATGTATATGAACACCTTTCGATGCGCCCCCGCTTTTTCATGAAGACAAGATTGGAAGAATGAATGTCCTGGGTTTCATGGAAGAACGATGAATGTCCTGGATTTTATGGAAGAACGATGAAAGTCCTTGATTTCTTGGAGAAAAGATGCAAGTCCTGGATTTCTTGAAGAAGAATTTCCCACCAACCACCCGATACCTTTGGATAAGGTATCACAACAAAAGAAGAAGAAGATTATACTCATTGCCCCCTTTTTCGTGAAGCCTTTATAATTTAAATTATGATTTATACTTGAGAGAATGATGATAATATTTTGAAGGAAAGTTCTTGAATGATAACAGTTCTTGATGCGATGAAGACATCCTTAGAAGAACGATGAAAGTCCTGCTTGGTTTCATGGAAAAAAGATGAAAGTCCTAGGTTTCATGGAATAACGATGAATGTCCTGGATTTCTTGAAGAATGATGAAAGTCTTTGATTTCTTGAAGAAGAAGTTCCCACCATCCACCCGATACCTTTGGATAAAGTATCACAACAAAAGAAGTAGATGATTTATTGATGTTGATTATTTTGATGATTTTTTATTTTGCAGTGCCCATGAGCATAGGTGTGTACCCCGTCATCTAGTACATATCTTTTATCATCGAGGGGAGATAATGCCACTTTATTTTGTTCGATAGTAAATATTTTATGACGCTCACTTTGTATTCTGTATTGGATTTCTCTCGTAATTTTTGATTCGAATAGCACATTTTTATAATTCTGATGTTTAATTTTTTTGGACACCACACTTTTAGAGACCCCCTTGGCTCTCTTCTTTTCACCCTCTGCTGAAAGAAGCGAGTACATTTTGGCTCGCAGCCCCACAAATTCGTATGCCGGCACTGACTTTAACTCATCTTTGAAGCAGCCAATTTTCTTTTTATTTTCCGTGCTATAGAGGGGATGAGCCTGGGGATATTCGGAGGTATCAAATAATGTTTAATGTTTTTTCATATCTGCATAAAAATTGGGGGTCTCTATATGATAGGTTAATGAGTCAGTGTCAGTGAAGAGGAGCTTTGATTTATCTCCATATGTACGTTTCACAAAATCATAATGAAATTTGTACATATGGAGTTTGCTCAGCTCCAAAATGACAAAGCCGGCATACAGGGGCTTGTCGAGGGTGACTACTTGCTTCATTCTTTGAACCCCTACTAAATTTTCATCGAATGCTTTTACTGATTTGTATATTGGTGCTGCCACAAGTTTTTTGAATTTTTTATCTGTATTTACCAATTGGATGTCCACTCGCCGTCTAACGGATTCCATTGATTTTCCGTACACCGAGTTATTCATCAATTTGAAGAAGTCCTTTTGGAAAGGAGAA
The DNA here is from genome assembly GCA_963932465.1 of Maratus speciosus. Taxonomy (NCBI): domain Eukaryota; kingdom Metazoa; phylum Arthropoda; class Arachnida; order Araneae; family Salticidae; genus Maratus; species Maratus speciosus. The sequence goes on along the minus strand of OZ010787.1, from coordinate 142,128,329 downwards.
GTTGCATACTTCCTTTTCTCAATATTAAACTCGATGTACGGTTTAAGCCACGCCCTCTGTTTAAATTTCATGATTTTATGAACATGTTGCAATTCCATCCCCAGGCTCAAATAGTATTTCAAATTTCTATAATATACAATATAATTCTTTTTGTCATTCAGATTTGGCACCAACTTCTCTGTAGCAACGTACGGCATATTTTTTATCAATTTTTGCGTGTAGGGAGACAGCATTTCTTTTTCAATTTTATTTTTTTCTGCGGCGAGTGGATAATCGTTGTGGAGGTCATGTAAATGAGGTGGATAAGCCAAATCCACCTCGAAATTGTAACCATCTTCGCCATAATCCTCCAATGATTGGATCCAATTGGTGTCGGCTTCATGGGTGATCCATTCAAATTCGCCGTACGGTAGGGGTTCAGACATAGAATGCCCATACAAATTATTAGCGTCGAGATACATAATATATGAGGATTCTTTGTTAGGGTCTGGGTTGGGCACTGCTTCGTTATTGGCACATGCCCAGCGATGGCTAATCATAGCGATTCCCCCTCAAATCCCACGTTCAATCATGAGATGCATATTAACATCTGTGAGCAATTCGAGGGGTTGCTGGCTCATTTTTAGTGATGCTTGCCACGCAAGGCTGGGTGCTGTAACAAAATGTGCGCAGTCTAATCCATAAAACTGCGCACATAGTTTGCGGAAATTTTGGAACACGTCCGATAACTGGAGAACATCACATTTGACATATAATTCGTGATAATCCCCCAGTGTTTGAAGATGGAACGTGTCCCAAACAGCCTGGGCATGTGCATAATCAGCTTCCGTAATATGCTGCTGCGTTAAATCGCTGAAAAAGGCTTCACGTGGGGGCAATGAGGTTTCATCAAATTTAGATAATGAATTGAAATATTGGTAGGGATACACACATTTACGCAGCAGCAAATCAATGTTATTCATATTTGATTTTAAAATTTTGAAGTCTTCCAGTCGTAAATTGGCCACCAGTTTTCTAGAGACATAGACATGAATTGAAAGCTGTCGATGAATTGGAGTGAAATGCGAGATTTATTATATTGTTTAGAAAGAGAAAAGGATATATATTTCTCCATATTGTTGGCAATTACGTGAATTTGATGATCTTGAAAATTACCCAGACCCTGCATTATTAAGTGAGCGTCATAGTTCTTCAAATTGTGAAATACGACTGGAATCATTTTTCGAAGACGATATTGTAAATTACAAGAAGAATGAAGTGCCCCTCGGTATTTTCCATTTAGATGATCGTGATCTTTTATTTTATCCATATTGAATGACTGGTGGCATAAACAGCATTCTGTGGCATTTTTGAAGTCTTCTTCGTCTTGTGGTGTCATTTGAATGGGAACAACATGGGTTAATATCTCTGCTAGTTCATCCTTGACTTGAATAATTTGATTGAAAAATTCTTCCACTGCATTTTCCCCTCTATAGCACGTAATTTTTTTATAGCATTCTCCATCCGGCCCCACAACAACATAGGCAAATCCACAGGCTTGATGAGAATTAATTTTGTTCGTGAAGGATTTTTTCTGAAGTTCAGTATTTTCTTCTTCCACATCTGAAACAATTGTTTTTGCTGTCATGGGAACCAAGATGGATTCGAAGTCTGCGTAAATAATATAGGGAACGGGATGCTGATATTGTGGCTTTGAAAATTGCATAATACTATCTTCAGGGCGTGGCATTTGAATCCGTTGTGGCTTAAATTTTTTGCAATACTCAGAGTGCTTTTCTAATACATCTTCTCTGCAAAATCGGTGCAAGCATCGATAGCAGTAGAATGAAGCACCATCATGACGTGTACGATCACCCATGAGCCGAGAGAAACTACGTATCAGACAATAATGATGATTTTTTTTCATTAGTAATCAATAATAAATTATAACATTCTTTGTCATCCCGTTCCGAAATATGCAGTGGAAAGATTTCTTCTTCAAAACCGAAGACGTTGATGCGCATATTATTCAGTTCTTCAATCTTGCTGATTTTGTTGAGAGGTACTGGACACTGAACTTTGCCTAATTTAATTTCATTTTCAAAGGCTTCATAATTAGAGACTCGATTTGGATTATTATTTCTTCCATCAATTTTATGTTTCTGAGCTAGCAGAGACCAGACGAGACATTTGTTATCTGTATTCGGAATATTCAAAATGGCATACTTATTCTTCAATTTCTCAGGAGTGGGATGTATGAGCTTGCTGCAAGGGGGTGGTATTGGGCTGCAAATAGTTCCAAATAACGGATACATTCCAATACCCATCCTGATCCCTGTTGTGTAAATTTTTCAAACGATTTTATCATCTTGGCATATGCTGCTTCAATATGGTCAGGAATTGTCAGGTCGGTCATTTCAATATGGCAAAACGATCGAAAATGCGAAGTAACTATTTCCAGATCTCCCTCCTGAGTGGTGCGACTAAGATTGACGTGAACAACTGTATACCACTTAACAGCTTCTTTGGTAGTCAATTGAAAGTGCAATTCTTCATCCAGATGCGTTCGATTATCATTGAAAAACACATTCAAATCAAATTCATTGGTTTCGTCTGCTTCAAATTTGATAATGGACAAGGAATCATTTAGTGCATTGAAGCTATTGGCGGTGCGGTATCTCTTAGCGGGGGGTGCATTATTAGTGGTGTTTTTTCGTTTCAGTGTATGTGCAGTGCGTTTATGTGCGATTAAATTTTTTTTGTTGGAAAAAGTTTCCAAGCATTCATCACATGGGTGATGCACAATGTACCTTGAATGAACTTTTTGATGATTAAGCATATCACTCTTTCTAGCAAAAGATTGAGTGCACATCTCACAGGCAAATGGTTTTTCACCAGTGTGAGTTTTCATATGCCTTTTCAAATCATATGATCTACTGAATGTCTTTTGAGAAATTGAACATATCTGTAAAAGATAAAAAGGGTCCATTTAAGAATTTTTGTTGAAAATAAACATATGAGATTTTTTTTTAAGTTAGCATTTAGTTTGATTTGATTTCATTTGATTTGATTTACTTATTTATTTTTATAATTTAGCATTGATTTAATATTTAGAAAGCTTGATTTTATCATTCCTTTTCAATTAACATTTCATTGAGTTTGATTTTACATTAAATTTAAATGACAACTCTTCTGTTTAGAAACCACTTCAAATTTATTTTGATACTTAACAATTTTGGCTTAGCACCATTTTGAAAAGAAAATATTCAGCATTAATCACATTATAAAATTCTCAAAACACCTTTTCTTTAAGCACCAACAGCAATTTGTAACTAACCCAATCTTAACACTTAACTCTCTTTCAAAATTTTTCAGAATTTAAGAATCAATACATAAAACCCCTACAAAATAGCATAGGAACATAACTAAAAATATTAAAACATGACCTAGATTTTCTTTTTTTCCGCTAACAAAACACAATTAAAAAATATATCAAAATAACCCCTCCAAAATAATATATAAACATTCATAAATAGGACAATCACTTTACTATCATGAAAAAGGTTTAGTTTCAAAAAGAAAAGAAATATGGATATTATGACAATTTTGATTACATTCATTTTAGCTGTGTTAGAAAATATACAAATACCATTTTTCCTTCTTAAGGGAAACAAAATATTATTTAAAAATAATTACTTTTTCAATTAAAAACAATCGAATATTTTAAACTTTTTCAAATGTATCATTAGGATCAAAAGTTAGCCTGTGTGCGCTACATATTTTAAGATTCAAATCACTAAACCTTTTTCAAAGCATATAAATAAAAATAATAATTTACCGGCTTTGACTTCAGCGTGCTGGTTGAAGGTTGTGGAGCCCCACTTGTAGTAGAGGGACCTGGGGCTATTAACAATTGTTGAAGAAGCGACGTACCCATATTAGGCTAAGGGGGAAAAAAAATTAAAATCTTATAAAACATTCATCACGCGCGCGCGCGCGCACGCATGCAGCGAGATAAAATATTCCTTAAAAATGATTTCAATTAAAAAAATTATTTAATTATGCAATATGGCAAGAGAAAAATCTCTTAAAAGCACACATGAAATGATATTTTCTGACATTATTTCATGCGAAATAATGTCTAAATAAATGGATTTAAAACAAAACCCTTCATATCTATTTACTAAAACAGCGTTCTTCACAAAATGCACACCAGCCGCGCGCAAACATATTTATTTTTCTCTTCAAAGGGGAAAAAAAATCACCCATTTTATATAATATTAATAAAAAACTATGATTGCTTCATTTTATCAAAACTTGATTCTAACATGCGATTTCAACTATGTAATAATAATAAATTTCACATGCATGCGTTATTCAAACACTGCGATATTTTATAAGTCTTGAAGATTTAAATTAGAATAATTGTTTTTCATTTAAGAAGAAAACAGAAGAATAAAATACAGTCACATGGAATACTTTGTAATAATAAATTTCACATGCGTGCGTTATTCAAACACTGCGATATTTTACAAGTCTTGAAGATTTAAATTAGAATAATTGTTTTTCATTTAAGAAGGAAACAGAAGAATAAAATACAGTCACATGGAATACTTTGTAATAATAATAATAATTTGGCTTTTGAACCATTGCCGTATTAAATCATTTTCAATTAATGTATTATAGAATTTAGCTAGACGACTGTTCAAATAATTAAAATTATTTGATTTATTTTGTTTATAAATTACTATGAAATAAAAGCTTACTTGATTTTCAAGATGAGAAGACATATCGCGTCCGTGATTTGAATTCAGGATTACAATAAAATTAACAAAATTATCGCGCACAAACTGAGCAGAAGAACGTTGAAGCTTCTCAGTCAAGTAGCACAAGAATAATGAGACACGATCTAACTTGCACGCGCTTTTATACCAGATAACATTTGTGTTGCCAATTCGCAAAATATAAGTGTTTTATTATAATAGTGTTGCCACTCTTCGACAAAAGTCTCTTATCAACGCGCTTTAGTATGACGTCAAGCATATCCTCGTTCCCAAATAAAGTAATCTCGAACACGGATTTTATCAAAGTTCACCCCTTTTTCGCAGACAGTAATACTGCACTAATGATAACATGTGTTTTTGATATCACTCCACCATGCGTGCGACAGACTGAATGTCGCCAGCGGAAATTTGATAACATGTGTTTTTGATATCAGTAAACGAGTGGCAGGTTAACTCAAAGCAAAGCGACGCGTCTTATCAATTTATGCTAGCGTCAGCCAGTCTCTGCCTTCGTGTTTGTGGTGTACTGCAAGAATGCATTATCCGTTTCGAGTAAATTTATTAAAACTAGAATATTTAAAGTAAATACAGAGGTTTTAAAAACTTGCAAGACTATAATTTATTTAAAAGAGAGGGAATTCTAATTTATTTAAAAGAAAGATGAATTTAATTTATTTAAAAGAGAGGGATTCTAATTTATTTAAAAGAAAGATGAATTGAATTTATTTAAAAGAGAGGGGATTCTAATTTATTTAAAAGAAAGATGAATTGAATTTATTTAAAAGAGGGGGGATTCTAATTTATTTAAAAGAAAAATGAATTGAATTTATTTAAAATAGAGGGGATTCTAATTTATTTAAAAGAAAAATGAATTGAATTTATTTAAAATAGAGGGGATTCTAATTTATTTAAAAGAAAGATGAATTTAATTTATTTAAAAGAGAGGGGATTCTAATTTATTTAAAAGAAAGATGAATTGAATTTATTTAAAAGAGAGGGGATTCTAATTTATTTAAAAGAAAGATGAATTGAATTTATTTAAAAGAGAGGGGATTCTAATTTATTTAAAAGAAAGATGAATTGAATTTATTTAAAAGAAAGGCGAATCTTTTTTATTTAAAAGAAAGATGAATTTAATGTATTTAAAAGAAAGACGAATCTTTTTTATTTAAAAGAGAAAAATGAAACAAATCAAATATAAGATTTCAATTCTTTGAAGTGCTTTTGATAGCTAAATGTTAACGCTTCGTGGCGAACTTTTATTTTCAGGACAAGACCTTTCAAGATTTGAATATTTTTCACCATTTGTTAAATGAAATTTGCGTTTTTCTTATAATACGTGTTTAGTTTATAAATGAATTCTAAAAATGTCGTTTCTTTTTTCTAAATTATTTATCAACTTTAATCATATCTTAGGTTAGATTTATAGTTACATACAATCAAAAACATTATTTAAACTAGCTTAAATTTTAATTCTTTCAAACATTCAATATTAAAAAGGATTTAATCTTATTATTTTACAAAGAAAAATAAACTTACTTGATCATTCATTTCTAATGAGTTGAAGGCTTGGCTGTTTCCAGACATCATTTCAAAATTAAATATCTTTAACGATGAAGCTAAAATATAACGTTGAAGTTAAAATTTAACGATAGATATTCAAATTCTTTGAAAATGAAGAGCAAAAGAAATGCGTGTTCACTAGGCGCTAGCTAGGACAAGAATGATTTCTGACGGAAGTGATAAGGATCTTATCACTTCTATTCTCGCTTCCGATTGGATGATACACCAAACATGTTCAGACAAGATCCAACTTGTTCCGAGATGTCTAAACCGGTTTGAAGTAGCGAATCAGTTGTGGCGCGTTCGAAGTGACGTCATTCCCCCATCAACCAATTGAATGATAAAAGGAAGTCACGTGATTAGCTTATCGCTCACTTCCTGTTTGCAGATAAGGGAGTAGCCATCTTTTTTGTTATTTCGCGTTGAGCAGCCGATGGAAGCAGACGTTTGTGAAACATGTGAATTTAGGTATGTATATTTCATTTTCTCTTTGTATGTAAAAAACGCATAAGTGAAAACACAGTGTAATGCATTTTAAAATGAATTTATTAATATAAACTCAACCAAATAGGATTTAGCAATACATTAGCTTTGCTAGCAGGTCTCTTTTTGAGTTTTACAAAGTTTTTTCTGGGAGATACAATTTTAGCCATTTTCTTTGTTGATTCAGATGACAAATATTTATTTTTAATCATGCTTTGGGGTACACCAATTTCATGAAGGGCATGAAGAAATTCTGTTGGTGCTTTCGCAGGTGGTTTTTTCGACACATTAAAAATGAGATGAAACAGATCCGCTAAATTCGAATCTTCTAAGGTGTTTCCATTATATCTCACTCTTTCAGTATGATCCCAGCGCATCTTGCTTGACTTGGATTTGAGTTAGTTGAGTAAAGATTCGGCATGTCTCTTCATCTTTTGAGGTACTGAAGCTATCACAAATTGGTCATAATCATCTTCTTGATGAGATTCGGATACTTCCGCTTGTTGGGGTTCTGTCTTAGCAAATTCCGTCTTGACAGGTTCCTTCTTGAAAGATTCCGTCTTGGCAGGTTCAGACTTTTTCATTCTTTTCTCGTCGTCTTCGTCGAATGCTTTCGATTTCCAAGGCATATTAAATTCTTGCAAATTCATTTTCCTTTTTAAAAGTTCATAGTATTGTTGAACTTTCTCATAATCAGGTAATGGACTGTTCAGAATTTTGGACATTGCCTCATCAAATTCAGTCATTTGCTTTTTCGTAGGCACATGTCTAGTCAAGTCCTCTTCGGGTACGAGGGCATATTTAGTTGCGAACTCCATTGATAAGACCCGTTAACACACTCAAAGCAGCTGGGATTAAAATATTTAAAAATCCACCGTTTTGTACAATGAGTTTCTTTTTTTGAAACAGAGTACCTTTTTTCGTACAAAGTTTGCGTAGTGTGGTTTTATATTTCTTCAAAGACTTTTTTTGATAAGAGGAGAGAGGCACGTTTCCATTCAACACGTTGTGTATACACTCGCAAATAGCTTTGACAGATCGAGAAGGTAATTTTTTTAAAAGTGGCCTGCGTAAGGCTTTCGGACACGTCTTAATCAACTCCAAATCACGCAGTTGTTTCTTCGTCACTGTCATGATTATAACTGAATTATGAAGAGAATGTCTTTCTTTTTAAATCTTTTTTCAATGTATACACATATTGTCTTTGACCAGGTAATACCAATGTCCTCAACCGCAGTTCCTCTGGAGTTTCATTCCTTAAATCTACAAGTAAATAGGAAAAAGGTTTTCGGGTGGCGTCTGCGAACACTTCTTGGAAAAATTTACTTTTAGATGGGTATAATTGTCGACCCAAATGATTAATTTGACTCATGTCACGACGATTTTTAAACAAAATTAAATATTGACTGTTAAGGCAAACATTTCTTATTTCTTTCCCTTTGTGAAACAAATTTTGCGTGATAAATATCACACTGGTATTTAAATGGTGACTTGCCTTTGTAAAAAGATAAGTCATGCGCTCATCTGAAGCACATTCAGACATCAAGTCATCTAAGATGATAAGTGATTGAGTTCCTAAATACTCGCGATAATTCGAAGGAAATCCCTCCACAAAGGTAACATCGGGAATTTCGTTATACAGATCTTGGTAAATACCATAAAACCAAACTACTTTATCAGGAGGTGGGTCAAACATGCGGGATCTTTCCTTTAGCAAATCCCGTAGAAACCAGCTTTTACCTACTCTCGTGGGACCTGCCAGCAACATCGTACAGGGGTGTTGAAAGCGCGGAAACTCCATTGTAAATAAACATACACAAGGAAAAAACACACTTAAATAATCACAGACACGTAGTTTCACAGCTTAAATTAAGATTTATTGATAAAAATTTGTACGAATACCAAATCGTTTGGCTACAAAATTATAAACTCGTCGGTCGTTCGACACATCTTCCGTTACAAAATTCGACAAAAATTGTTTCAGCGTTTTGCCTCGACATCGAGAATAAAGATAAAATACACAATACTGCCCGCAGACGGCAGTGACATGAGTTTGTAAAACGAGTGGATTAAACATAACTCGTGAAAAACGTAATACATAGTTCGATATCGGTCCTTGAAAAAAGGAGGGCTTATTTCCATAAGAGTCAAAGAATTCCACTTCATCAGGTGAAGATAGGTAATAAGCTACCCAGTGACTTCCAGGTTCTGTAGACTTGTCCACGTTGCAGATAAAACAGGCAGGATAACACTTGATTCTTCTTGGTAGTTGATCACTTGGAAAAACACCCAAAAAATAGTTTCGAGTCACTGCATAATGAGATAAAATGTTCTCTATTTGTATGGAATCCATTCAGTTGGAGAAGTCGCAAATCACATGACGTGTTTTGGTAATTTCAATAATGTTTTCAAATTCCGCATAAATCAATACGGTCGTTGTTTTTTCTAAGGCATCAGCAAACTTGATTTCAATTCGTAAATTTCCTTGATGTTGTAAATTCAGATGAGGTCCATCACACAGATCAGGACTCAAGTCGAAATTATACAAAGTATGACCATCAGCAAATTCTTCACGTGTTAAGTATATGCCAGTATCATCATTAAAACCAGAGAACAGACGATGATAGGCTCTTATATAGTTGTTTCCATCGAAATCCAATTCCAGGGGCTTGCTTGGTACCGGCTGACCATCGAGGTATACACTTAAAAAGTTGACTTTGTGATGATAAAAGTAAAAGGGGTTCAAATCATATTGTCCCGTATAAGCACTGTTATCCAAAAGTCCAATAATAATACGTTTCGGCATGGCTCCTAAAAACACATTATCTTGCATAAACGATTTACTGCCAGTAGAGATTGAATAAGTCTTGCATAACACTCGATCAATGGGATATTTCGCAGATATTTTTTCCAAAGCTTTTGCATGGCCCAGCAATACCCCGGGACTGACCTTCACTTTACGAACAAACAGAGAAGCATGTTCTAAAATCACTTTATAGGCATGAAAGAGATTATCCTTATCTTTCTTAGCCATCAAACAAAAGTCTGATTTGCTGCGAGTCATTTTAATTTTCAAATCGACCATGTTTAATAACAGTCGATTTTGTTGGAAAATGTCACAATGCAGAGGACCAATCATATCCAATGTTTTGCTGTTTTTAGTCAGTTCATAGCGTTTCTTTAATCCAGGGTTTCCATCGGTGTTGGGATCTGACACATTCAAATTCTCGTCTTTGTAAAAACACTCACATCCCAGTAAACTTTTCTTGGCATCTTCTCCATAATTCAGCAGGGTTTCAATATAGGCACGAAAGGGATATGTATTACTCGAAGAGGAGATGGCTCTTTCATTCAAACTAATATCCACTTGTGAAAACAAGGCTTTTAAAAATAAGTTGACAGGGGGCACCGGTTCGTCTGCAGGTAAACTCGTTCCATCTGATTTAGTGATTTTCACTTTGACATGGAGATAAGAGGAAGACAAATCAGCATAATCTTCCCCGTTTCCAGAAATGTTAAATTCCACAGGTCCACCATCGCGAATATTGGCGAGAGGATGATATTCAACAAAATATCCTTTTTCAATAGCAGTTTGAGTGGGTGGGATTAAAAAGAGATCTAATTCGGATTTGGCACATGCAGCAGAATCTTTATGGATGAGTCCAGACATCTTTAAGAGAAAATATCCTGTACTTTCACTCTCTTGGCTTTTCGACGACTGACAACATTGTTAGTACGCTTTCGCTTTTTATACTGATGACCGGAACCAATCATTGTCTTCCCTTTAGTAGCTGCTTTATCTGTCAAGTTTTGTCCAGCTTCTTTTAATCGTCTCTTGGCAGCTATTTTAATATTCTCGCCGCGGGATAAGTCATTGAGTACATTCACACCCGAATGAAACAATTGTTTTCCCACAGCTTTCGCTCCTGACTTGAAGAGGGGTACTGCCGCACGAAAGAGGGATCGAAACAATCCACCGAATCCATAACCTCTTTGTAGAGTAGTGCCTTGATAATAGTTTAAACCACTACCCGACTGATGAGTATAATAATCTTCAAAAGATTTCGCACAACACTGGTAGGGAACAAACATCATGAGAGATATTTTTGACGAAAGTGAAGTTTCACGTACGAGCGCCCACGTTCAAATGGCGTCAATTCGCCTAGGTGGGTCCTTATAACGATTTCTAATGAGTCGAACGATTTTCGACTAATCGGTAGGTAATGCGGCCGATCGAATTTCAAACAAATCACTTCGCCGTCTTTTCCAGTCACATTCACGATCCGTAACAGGGGTGCCAACACGTCACCGACAATTTGCGGTTCCACGATATCTGAATAAATCATCAACACTCTATAATGAGCGCACGGATCTGCTACATACGAACTATCGACGGTTTGTTCTATATTTCCATCTAAGGATTCAATTTCACAGGGTTCGAATCTCAACATCTGAGCTAGGCCATTTTCCAATATTACTTTAGCATTTTCTCTCACGTTGATCGTCACTCTCTTCGTAATGACATTATAAGCAAACGAAATTTTTTTCTCAATGTCTTTAATAGCAATCGCTTTCAAGATATCCGGCACCGTCTCGTAAAATCCAGGAGGTATGCGCCTACCAATTATTTTTCCATCGTTCAAGTCAAATCCAATTAAGTTCGTTTTATGATTTACATTATACCATGTATGTGGGTAGATAAATTCCACGAGACCTACTTCCCATTCTCCTTTGAGTTCAATAGGTGTAGGCAATCGAGTAATGAAATGAGAAATTTTATTCTCAGGAAAAAAATTCCTGGAACTGTCCGAGGGTAACGTCAGATAGAACGACATAGTGGCAAATGATTTTTCAACGTTCGTGCATTCACTTATAAGGAAGATAAATCAGAGGAGGGAATCCACTGATTAAATTTGAAATATTAAATTTAAAATATCCCTTAAATTTCACATAATATTCCACTCGTCCTTTTCGCGTGCGCTTCTTTAAAATCTTTTCAATGGCAAATGTCTCTTTCATTTGAACTTTTTGAAGTTCTTGCGGGTAGAAGGTTCCTTGAATGGGTTCGTCTAGCAAGTCTTTTATTCGATACACGGGTGGGTCTCTCGGTACACATTCGATCACCACAAACAATTCTTCAGTCCAAATCGTTTCATATCCTTTTTCAAAAGTCAGTTTCTGTTTTGACACCCGCACCACATCTCCAGCTTGAAACACACAGGGCTTTCTTTTTACATTCTCCAAATCTCCATAAAGCGTAAACCACACGTCGCTTTCATTTTCCTTTGTCACTTCCACTGGGGGTATCTTGATACTCGAATGATAAGTATGGTTATAACTTTGCAATAACTGGTCTAATACATCTAAATAACAATAGGTGTGATGATGCGTGAAATATTTCCACATTTTCGTTTTCAGGGTGCGGTTAAATCGTTCTACTACAGAAGCCTTGGTATTATTATTCGTCGTAAAAAATCGAACACCTTCTTGTTTTAAAAATCTTTGGAACACTCGATTCTTAAATTCTTTTCCGGCATCCGTCTGAAGCGACTTGGGCTTCATCGTTGAAAAAATAGAACGAAACGCTTTTACAATTTCTTCTCCTCGTTTCGTTTTTAATGGAATTGCCCACGCATATTTAGAGAGAATGTCTATACACGTGAGGAGGTATCGAAATCCTTGATTGTGTTTTTGTAAACTGTTGAGATCCACCAGATCGGCCTGCCATTGCTGATCCATCGAATACACAATCACTCGATTTGTCGGAAAGTTTCTCCGAACCGGTTTGTGAAGCGTATACGAATCGACTCCGCTTAACCAGTTCTGAATCGTCTTCTTCTTGACTTTGCCTTTGGCAGCATGATACAAAGCATTTACACCACCAAAACTTGCTGCGTGACTTGGAACCGGATAAATCGCCTTCATTGCAACATAAAACTTGATTATTCGTCACGTTAATTCGAAAGCGCATCATATCGAGAAAGATAAATTTCCCGTTTCATTTAAGTTTAAAATAAAATTTACTTTAAACTTATCACTTTCGGTAAAAATATAAATAATTGAAAAAATAACACACACAGTTACATATAAGCATACAATGCTCACAACTTCTTCCCGCGAAGACATGATGAAAAATGAGTCTTTCCAACATGACGTCATCAAACACACTGAAGTCACACTCTACCCATCGATTCTTTAAATACGCTTGCGAAGGCATTGTCAACACCCAAACGATTACTAAACCGTGATTCCATTTTACCGCGTTTGAACTCCACATTAGCTTTCAGGGAAAAAGAATTCAGCAAATAATTTTACCCGAGTTAAAAATAATTTTCGAACAACAAATTTTCTAACGAGTCCAAATTCAAAATTAAGTTCATAAAATAAAAATTTTAAAAGGAAAAAAATTCCATGTCTTGCTAATTTTAAAAGAAACATTTTTAAGAAAGAAAAATAAATTTTACAAAGTTTTTTCTACCACGCGAAAAAAAAAATAAATTCGTAAAAATTTTTTAAAGAAAAAAATTTTATCACGCGAAAAAAAAAAAAAAATTCTTAAAAGAAAAATTTTCTATTTCTTAAAAAAAAAATCTTAACAAATTTTTTAACTTTTTTAAAAAAAGAAAGAAAAAAATTATTTTCAAAATAAATCTCCCTCGCCCTAACTATCAGCGTACTCTAACACGATCCTTCGCAAAAAACCTTATCCATTCACACTTCCGCTAGGCACTTCCGCTAAAATATCACTATCTAACAACACTTCCGGTCTACTTCCGCTCCAAAACGCGCTTATCCACGTCGTACTGTAAGATAAAAAACTTCCGAGTGACCTTCATTTGACCTTGAGCGAACGCCGGAACGCCGGTGACGCCAAACTGTCATAATCACACTACTGGTGTCGAATTTAAAATTGGCAAAGAAAAGCGCTCTGATTTATGGGATACAGATTGATTCGCTACTTTACGAGAAAACAGTTATCGTATTAACAGTACACATACACGTAATAAAATTTTTACATTTTAGCAATTAATAATTAGTAATAATTTAATTTATTTTTCGTTCTGTTATTGACACTTTCGTTTCAAACACAAATTTTATTTTATATTAAATGCGTAGCATATGAATCTGGTAAGTTGTGATATCTGTCTGAATCTATTACTGCCAAATTTAGAAATAAATCGCACAGTAAGCCAAGCTTGGCAAGAACACCTTTACGCACATGTATGCATGTGTGCGAATATTTTATGAATACCAATATATTTTTCTTTTAAACATGACGTCATTTTATGATATGACTATGTAGCTTTAATCGTATGAGAATTTCAACAACAGTTAGAGCAATGAAATTAAATATTTTCAATGTATACGTATATGATCGAAAAATTATTATTTGTGGCCCCTCAAAATTTTGAGGCCTGGGCCTTTTAATTTCAGGTGATAATCAGGCCCTGGCCACATATTATGCCATAATTTAATTCAGCTGGAAAGTCAAAACACAACTGAAAACGCATATCCAGCTTTCAGCATTTATCATTTACAGGTGGTAATGCGTCCGAATTCTTCTGTGTGACTTTGTAAAAGAAATATAAATACTTCACGTATCATTTTCTGCAGGGAAACGCAATAACATAAATGAATTTTGTTCTGTTTGAAATAGTATGAACACTATTATTGGAACACACTTCATACAATTATCGCCAATGTGCCATAATCTATTCAAATTTTTTTGTTTCTCTCTGTAAATGAACATAAATGCTACGTATATCGTTTTCTGAAGGGAACGTGTATTGCATCCGAAAAACGCGTATAAGTTTCATGTTGTTTCAAGTAGTATTGCATTATAAAATATATCTAATATATATAAAGATCAGTGTAACACATCCGGGGTCGTACTCATTGATCTTACCAGTCTCCGATAAGACGGAGCCACGTTAGGCTTAATTACGATTTGAGATGTGTAAGAGAAAACTTATTTGCCTAAATACAAATCTTTTTACCTGGAATCCTTTCTGTTCAACATAATTTATTCAAAACTAACAAAATTTGAATTATTTGCGCAGTTGAAAAACAATTTCAGAACTCGAGTTAAAAGCATACATTAGCGCAAAACGTCAACAAACGGTAGCGAGTCATTCACTTGATTCATTGAAAAAAAATTAAACGATGGAGGTATACTTCTCTCGGCGCAAACAACTTCTGTAAACAAATTAACTATGTTCTCCCGATCCGGGAGAAGAACAGATCCACGCTACGCTCCCTCCCGCAGTAGAAAAACGCGTTCTCAAGGTCAAAACGGTTGCAAAACTTCGGTTCTTTGGCGGTCGTTTTCAAACTGAAAATGGCAAAAAGCTTGAAAGGAATGAAGAAGGATACCCATTGCTATTTTTATTCACAGGTAATTTTTATGAATGCTTTTCACTCTTTCCTAAAAATCTTAATTTTGTTTTTAAGAGTTGTAATACAAAGAAGAAAAAATTGTTAATGCCTGTTTTTAATTGTAGTGACTTTAATATATGTCTGACTAAAGTTTAGCTCAATATTCCGAGAATTGTTCGTTATTTATTTATTTATTTATTAAAAAAAATTAGTTGTGTTATACTTAAGAATAGTTGATAGTCAGTCAGAAGAGTGTAAACAAAAATAAGATGATCGACTTCGCTTCCTAAATTTTTCATCGATTTCTGATAGCAAAACAAACGAGGGGGGGGGGGGGAGTTTACAATATCAGCAGAATGTCTTAGGTGTATTTAAAAATAATTTAATGTGAAAGCATGAAATTTAAATAAATAACCATGAATATTATTTTAAATATTCATTTTAGCATAAAAAATTATTTATTTATATATTGCATTAAAGAAACATTTATATGACTGATAAAACTAAAGTTTGAAAAGGTATATATTTAAAGACATTTAGTCAAATTCATTTAAATAAGTTGAAAAGGGAGCAGCTAATTTTAGTCTGAATATTTTTTAATGTAACATCTTTTTCGAATAAAAAACATTTTGTACAGTTATTAAAAATAGGCATTAACACTGTTTGATTCTTCTTTGTATTACAAAAATTTAAAAACTACATAGATATATAAAAAATTAAGGTTACAAAACACTAAAAGGCATTTATAAACCTTATCCTTGAATAAAAATAGCTTTCGTCTTTTGCTTACAAGTTTTATTGGCAGATTTAAAGCACACTGAGACTTTTATTTCTTTAAAATTTAATTTTTTTTTTTTGAGGGACGGGGGGGGGGGGGGCGAAAAAAATACCGTTTCAAAGTGTTATTTTAAAAAATTTTTAATTATTATTAGTAGTATTTCAATAGTTGCAGCACGGGAGACTTTTTTTTTAAACTCACAGTTTTATTGCATATTTGATAATTTTTTGTTTTATTAAGGAAACTTAATTTTGTTATGGTATAATAGCCGGAAGTATTGTAAATGCTAATAGTGTGTTTATTAGAACACAAACTAGCCAAACTTTGCTCATCTAAACGCTTCCATATTGTCAATTATTTTTATCAGTTTTTTTCAAATTTTAAGTGAAAAACACAATTTTTACCCACCGTCCTAGGACGGGCATTTACACTAGTTTCAAATAATTATCACTCATAATGTATTATAATTATTTTGTGAGACAATGTAAACGAATGATAAATGTTACCATTTTCAGTCAGAAATATATTCATTATTTATAGTCAATTTACCAATATACAGTCAATGACCAATATACAGGGTACCCACTAAAGTCCGTTCCCACCCTCTTAACTGCCGAACGGCCGCATCTATAGTCATAAAAGTGGTGTCTAGGTTTAGTAAAGTGGCTATGCGCTACTAGATGAGATTGCTTACAGTGCCTCCTGGTACGAAAGGGCGGAGTTAGCGTTCCTATCTCGAAAACGGTTCCAGATATGGGGAAAAAGTAAATTACAAAGTTGTAGAGCATCAACGATTTAGTATGAAAAGATACCGTGTGAACATGAATGCTAAAAACAGAAGGCTTAACACGCGCATTTGTTTGTTAGGGATTTTCTACACAGAACGGGTCGAAACGATCTTAGAAAAAAAAAACAACTAGTTATCACAAGGAACTTTAATTTTCGGTGTTCAAACTTCTCTTTGTCAGCCACAATGCACATATACATCCTTTTCTGAACTTCAGGTGTAACATGTTGTAGCATAGCGGGTTACACGTTGGCACAAGCATCCGGAATGCATCGTTGGAGGTCCTGTAATGTTGGCGGAGGGGTCACACATGTTGTTTCAGGTGTATGTGACACAAAAAAAGTCCATTGGAGTCAGGACAGGTGAATGTGGAGGCCACTTTACGAGACCACCATAGCCGATTATTTGTTCCCGGAATTTCTCCACAAGGGCAATTACAAGCGATACCACTGTGCGTCATGTGGGCTTGTTTTTCGTCCGAAAGATAATCTGTTCTCCTATCGATCAATTTTCGTGACGTCAGTTTCGGAAATCACGAACAAACAAATGCCCGTATTTAGCATTCATGTTCACAAGGTGTCTTTTCGTACTAAATCGATGATGCTTTACAACTTTGTAATTGACTTTTTTCTCATATCTCGAACTGCTTTCGAGATAGGAACACTAACTCCGTCATTTTGTATTAGGTGACGCTGTAAGTGGTCTCATGTAGTAGCATATAGCCAATACTATACCTAGACACCACTTTTATGCCTGTAGCTGCAGCCGTTCGGCAGTTAAGAGCGTGGGAACAGACTTTATGTGGGCGCCTTGTATTTACAAAAATCAGAACGCAGAAAGAGACAGACTGACTGGCAAACCAAAGTCATAAACACTTTTCTACAACGTTGAAAGTACTTTAAAATATAAAATAACCTCAATGTTATTTATTAATTTCTGAATTAATAACCATGGGATAAAAAATATTTATGTTTTTTTTCTTTTTAATAAGGTTATTAAGAGAACTAAAAATTATTAAATTTTAATGGTGTGACTCATTGCCTATGTATTCTGTTCATTCAAATTGCAAAGCTTTTTGACTTATTCCTTCTCCCTTTTTTTAGATATCGAATTTCTCAGTCTACTTGAAGTGGGAATTCCGCGGCTCTAGTTATCAAAACGGAAAAGCGTACGTATCTTGTTTTGTTTCAAGATAGGATGAAAAGAGAACGACAATATTCAAAATTTTAATTATATTTTCCAACTTATTTTAGCTTTTAAGTTTGATACATATATTTTTTTTTTCTCCAGTTTATAGTCAGTATGTACATTGTCCCTAGTAAAATGAACTAAAATAAATCAAGTTACATATGCTCACAGCGTGCTTGCATTTAAAATAATAATGAGATTTAGTTATAACAATAACCTGGAAAATGCTTTTTGAACAACGGAAGTGTTTTTAGATACCTGTCACTTATGGTTATATTGTCGAAGAAAGAATAATTTTAGGGAACATTTTCTATTCTGTAGAGACAAAGCGATATTTATGTTCATGTTCGGTGAGAACGATGATCACTGCGTTAAATAGACCCAATGCGCAACCTCTCCAAGCTAAAAAATGAGCAAGCGTTCCTTATAAATTGCAATTTTAGCAAAAATGAAAAATCATGCATCAGGCAGATATTATGAAACACTTTCCAACACACAAAAAAATATAATATTAAGAAATTTCCTTTTTCGTACAATGAAATGAACTTTCTAAATAATCAATTTAAAAAACACACAACTCGGTAATAAAACATTTTCGGCAATTACCGTCCATATCCGGTTATGTGCGCGAATTCTTTTATGCAGACCTGTATTGTAGGATCTATAGAATTTATACACGCCACGTAATACACTAAAAATGAGAAGAGTTTAAAAACAGCTTAAAGCTCACGTCCAGCAATTATTAATCACAGTCAGTCCTTCAACCGAATTCTTTCCTGCGTCTCTGTAAATGAATGATACTCCGCAAAAAATCATGCTGTAGTGCGGCATAGTGACCCTTTCAAATTTCATTATGTTTGAAGTAACATACCATCATTAAAATGCACAGCAAACGATTTTTTACTATAAATCATAATGCAATGAAATTCTTCTGTACATCTTAGTAAATGAACTATAAATGCTACTTATTCTATACTCTGAGAAAGCCTGCTGTAGTTCACATCAGTGATGCATATCCGTTTCATTATGTTTGAAGTATCACAAATTTAAAAAAATGAGCGCAAACGATTTTTCCCCATAGACCATAGTGTAACGGAAATCTTTTGTGTGTCCTTGTAAACGAACTATAAATGCTATTCACTTCATTTTTAGCACCACACATTTTATAGTAAACCTCAATAACGGATACAAATTACATGATAATCCGAGTATATTTACGAGAGTTAGAGCACGGTGAGACAGAAAGACAAACCGAATTCTTAAACACTTTTCAACAATGCTGGAAAGTGTTAATTTTTTTTTTTTTTTTTTTTTTTTTTTTTTTTTTTTTTTTATGTTCAAAAGATCCACCTTCTGTCAATGGTAAAATTGAGATTGATTACGGAGAGAGCATATAAGATATTATTTCCGAACATACAAAAAGTATTTTCCAGTAATGGGTGAATCAACTATTCTTTGCATCAAAGACGAGTTAGGTATTTTTTTTTTATTATTATTATTCGTATGTTAGATTAATAAATGAAGTTTTAGATACTCCTACGAGCAGTGCACTTCTTTTGTTTGTAAGAAGTGCATTTTTCGCTTCAATGTTAAAAATTATTCCAAAATTTTACATTATTAAATCATAGATTAATATTCTAGCTACTCTTCGACTAAATACTAAATATAATTAATTGTTTTAAAATGATTTTTATTAATTTTTTAAATAAAAAAGCGGCAAGCAAGAATAGGCGCACAGAATAATTGATTGACTTACACATAGTATAACATATTTGAGGGAAAATAATATGTTATTAAAAGTATTGCAATGAAATAGCTCCAGGGAGATCAAAGGGGGATTATCATGGTGATATTAAGGCTATCATTAAGAAAAGACCAGGTATTTAAACACTGGCATACGAAATTTACAGTAATTATTCTAAAACAGGGTTGCCTAAACTTTTCACTTCATCGGGCCACATTGGGAGGGGGGGGGGGGTCTATGGCAGCTCTTTATTTTAAAAATTTGTCTCGGGCCGCATATTACACTTTAACAGTATAAACGATAGTTGTTAATAAAACTGTCTTGTAATCTTTGAGTTGTACATTTTTTTTTTCATTTTTTAGCATTTGATCCAGAACATTAAGACTAGTTATATAATACTGTGTTTTGTTGATTCAACTAAGGCACACAAAACATTTGCTATGTTTTTTATTTTCTTCTTGGAAAATAAACTAAAGGTTATTAATAAGTATTCAAAGGCACACCGTATCAAATATTCAATCATAGGTCACTCGGTGCTTTAGACGGAGATAGTTTTGTGAGCTCTTAGATCTGTAGTTTCAAGTATACTTATTCTGAGCAGCCAGACAGCTACAAGTTGTCCTTTGTCGGAAACGTCACAAGCCCGTCCCATTCGCAGGTCTGTATAGCGGAGGGTAATTTTTAAGTGAAATACAAACCAAAGCTGTAGTGCTGTGTTGTACGGTGGAACATGCGCAGTGGCGTGGCGTGAAAATTTTCGGTGGTCATCGCAATTATTTAAGTTTGTGGTGAAAAATTATTAACTCTAAAATTCAATGGTTGAATGTTCAAAAAAGAAACTTTAAATCTTACCTTCACTTATACATGAACTCCAAATGTTCTGCTAAAACTGGATCGTAGAGTTTTAAAAGCTTATTAAGAGTTTTAAAATATTGCTTGGTCATCGCCGCATCCAGCGATGACCGGACGCCACGCCACTGAATATGCGGTATACGAGGCATTCTCACATAATTTTTAATTTTATGCCCCTGAATAATAATTTTTATTACCCGACTGAAAAGAAGGGTTATGTGTTTCACGCGTATCTGTGTATGTGGATTCCTTTATACCCTCGAAACATCCCAACGGCTGGATGGATTTTAATGAATGAGATCTCTATCAATTCGTCTTGACGGCCCGATGGTTATAGGCTAGGTTTTGTTTGTACAAATTAAAAATGGCGGCCATAAAATACAAAATGGCGGCAGAGACGAAAAAAAATTATGTAACCTATTGAGTGGCATATAATTGGATAGGTCTTTCAAAATGAAGACGATGCTTCATTGACTAATTTACAGTCAGAAGTTCCGTTAAAATATTATACAACCTGGAAGTTGTATATGCAGGATCTCTAGCTTTATTACAACTCTAACCATCATAGACATCTATAGACCTTATCAAAACCGTGTTTATAGATAGGAACTAACAATTAAACACAACTTAAAAGTCATCAACACAAGTAATTAAAAAATAGGTAAGTAATATAAACAAGTAGTATAAAAAAAATATTTTAAGTCAATTCCTACTTAGGCCAATAAGAGATTTTTTTTTACCCGACTGAAAAGAAGGGTTATGTGCTTCACGCGTATCTGTGTATGTGGATTTTTTATACCCTCGAAACATCCCAACGGCTGGATGGATTTTAATGAATGAGGTTTCTATCAATTCATCTTAACGGCCCGACGGTTATAGGCTAGGTTTTGTTTTTATAAATTCAAAATGGCGGCCGAAAAATACAACATGGCGGTAGAGACGAAAAAATTATGCACCCTATTGAGTGGCATAGCATTGGATAGGTCTTTTCAAAATAAAGACGATGTTTCATTGACCATTTTACACAGTCATAAGCTCCGTTAAAGTATTATACAATCTGGAAGTTGTGTATGTAGGATCTCTAGCTTTACTGCAACTCTAACTATCATAGGCATCTATAGACCTCATCAAAACAGCGTTTATAGATAGGAACTAACAATTAAACACAACTTAAATGTCATCAATACAAGTAAATAAAAAATAGGTAAGTAATATAAACAAGTAATATAAAAAAAAATATTTTAAGTCAAATTCTACTTACGTGAATAAGAGAATTTTTTTCGCCCAATCTTCTTTCCTCTTGAGTGGCGCTTAAAATGCCTTGATCAAGAAGAGGGCTCTCTCGGTCTTAAAATACCTTCATCAAGAAGAGGGCTCTCTCGATTATTGAAAATTAATTAATTTAATTTAATTAATGAATTAATATTTGAAAAAAACTGGATTAACATCAATTGTCATCCACTACAAGTTTGAAAAAATTTATTTGAGCTTGATTGAATGAATAATAAGCATTTTATTAACGATTGAAAATTTGAACAAGTAATATAGCGAGAGTAGGCTAATAGTAGCTAATAGTAGGAATCGAAAAAAAAAAATAGTTTCACATTGATGAGAAGTAATTAATTAGTTCGCTTTTTACGCGGTCGGGTTTTTATTATTTTTAAATTTAATTGTTTTTTTAGTATATTTTTTTTTCTTATATTGGAAAATATGCCATTGCATGATTGTACAACAATATTAACGAGATAAATAAGTTTTCGACGACATTGGGGGTCAAAATGTACCATGAAAGTCCTTACCGTCCCATGTCTCTGATAATGATTTTTAAGTTTGGAGCTGCCTGTATAGAATTGTTTCAATAAAAGTAATTCGACGTAATTTTTTCCGGAACTGGGACTATTGTTTTATATAAATATGTAGAAAAAATTTAGCTGCACACATTTTTATGGTTATTATTATTTTTTTTAATCTGTGCCTGAATTTCAGATTCCTTACCGTCCCTCTTGCTAAAATTATGCAGAAAATCACTCCAGACACAGCGACAGAATTTCTTTTCCAACTTTTTTTTTCATGCAGAAGTATGCTAAAGAAAAAATGGCTGTAATTCTTAGACAGGAAATTTACTCCAGAAATTAAATCACCATTTAAATATCAGTTTCAAGCATTGTGGGAATCTTTATTATTTTTTTTTATCTCTCATTATTGGCAGTCTTACCATCACACAGTGGGACGTTTTGATAATCTAGGTGGACAAAATTCGTTTTTCCGATTATCTCGGAATTTGACAAAACCGTGTGTACTGGTAGCTGAATGTCTGTATTTCGGAGATTCGTACGAGTTTTGTCGAAAAAAACAGAGGTGTCGATTAATTATGACCGTAAAGAAGCCATTTGCCCAGTTGGTTTGAGGCAGTTTCAAAAGTTGCACTAGCTTCCTCTAAGTTTGAAAGCACGTCGTGACTATTTTGTTTTATTTCAAAGCACGAGTTTGCTGAACAGATGTCACAGGTTTGTCAAGGTTAGATTTAACACATTTTTGTTTGAAAATAAGCCATATTAAACCCGCTTAACCGCTTTTTTGAAAGGTTGTAATTCTGGATGAACCTTGATGTTGTTTACAAATTTCATCTTGACTTTTACCATATTATTCAACATTATTCAACAATAACCATTTTTTTAAATCAAAGTGCCATTCCTAAAGTATTGAAAAATTAAAAAAACTTCTGCAGATATTTGCAGATGATTAAGTTTTTATTAATAAACAAGAATCATATTAACTTGCAGTGCATGTATGTATGTTTAGTTGAAATCTTGAT
This sequence comes from Maratus speciosus, assembly GCA_963932465.1. Taxonomy (NCBI): domain Eukaryota; kingdom Metazoa; phylum Arthropoda; class Arachnida; order Araneae; family Salticidae; genus Maratus; species Maratus speciosus. Next base: position 142,104,980 of record OZ010787.1, on the reverse strand, counting down.
AGTCAAATTTAAACCACTTTTAATTATCCGATTGAGCCGAAACAATGAAAACATGTGTAATTTGAATGACAAAACAAAATTATTATAATTTAAAGAACGTAGAAGTTTGTTTAGAGTAGGGATTCACGAAAATTTAGATTAAAATTTGCAAGTTAATTTTAAACCAATTTCAATAATCTGATTAAGCTGAAACTTGGCTCAGGATATGTAGTTCTGATGAATATGCAATATTACTATAATTTATAGAATGTAGCAGTTACGCTTTTTTTACAGGGGCACATAAAAATTTGTTGAAATCTTACCAGACAATTTTAAACCACTTCCAACTATCTGATTGAGCTGAAACTTTGCCTACATGTGTATATCCGATGACAATTTTATTAAATTATAATTTGAAGAACGTAGAAATTATGCATATGTTACAGGGCCACACAAAAGGTCACGAAAATTTTGTTGCTAAAAAGCAGAAATATTAATTAAATTTCTACAAAATTACTATACTGACACATACAATAGCATTTTTTAAAATTGAAAACAAAGTGCGTAGTAGTTGTATTTCTTTTACGGGGACACATAAAAATTTCGGATACATTACCGTCCATATGCAGAAATTTTATTTCAAATTGAATAAAATTTATATAGTTTATGTATTCACACAACAGTATTTCTTCAAACCGAAAATAATTTTGGTAGCATTTATATGTTTTACAGGGTACCACAAAACATTAAAGTTTTTTTTAATATGATTTTAATTAAAAATTTTTATTTTTCAGGATGACTACACAAATTTCTCGAGCAATTCTGAGTAGACAAAAATACAAAAAAGAATTGAATGTTAACATACACGTGTGCATTAAATTGTTTTTTGCTTAATTGTAAAATAAGTATGTTTAACGTATTACTTGTATTGCACTATACAGGGTGCCCACTAAAGTCCTTCCCACGCTCTTAATTGCCGAACGGTTGCAGATATAATACAGTGGCTATGCGCTACCAGATGAGACTGCTTCCGGCGCCACCTGGTGCAAAACAGCTGAGTTAGCATTTCTATCTCGAAAGCGAGATTCATAGTCAGAACGAGATTCATTTAGCATTCATGTTCGTAAGGCGTCGTCATTCACTTTTATTTTTATCCAATATTTTGGGACCGTTTTCGCGATAGCAATGCTAATGCCGTTATTTTGTACCAGGTGGCGCTGTAAGTGGTCTCATCTAATAGCGCATAGCCTCTGTACTATACCTAGACATCACATTTATGAATATAGATGCAGTCGTTCGGCAGTTAAGAAGGTGGCAACGAACTTTAGCGGGCACCCTGTATTTTTATTCTAAGACATTGTTGTCAAATAACCAAATATTTATCACTGTTTCAGTATTTTATTAGTGATGCATTAAAAAAAACAGCAAAAACTAATAAAACTTCAGCGAAATAATTTTGTCCACCTAGATCGTCAAAACGTCCCCAAGATTTATTCCTGCAATTTTAGAGGTAAATTAAAAATTTTGTTTTTACTTAGTTCAATGTAAATAACTGTTGCTAAAAATCAATGAACATTGTGCCTATCACTTAGGCGTCACATGACTTGCCTTAAAAATGGTGGCAATTTTCTTACCGTCCCTTCTTTACCATCCATGTTCTATTTCACTATTAAATGGGTGGCAAGGGTCTCACTGGGATAGTGCAGTATTAAACGTTAAAGCTGTTCTTAACTGCTCTGCTCAACAAGCGCAAAACGTTTTGACACACATACAAATTCATTTTTTAACGGAAATGTATAAAATTGGAAAGCCTGGCCATGGAAGGGATTTGGAATTGAACTGTTTTTTCCATTTTTTGATCAATCAATTATCTATTGAGTTATAAACCATTTTGATCACGTGACAAACACGTTTTTCGCCCGCTCTTGAGTGCTCTTTCTTCCTTCGCGCGAAAATTCGGTTCAAAACGCCCACTTTGACGCTATTTTCTGAAAGATCTATTGCGTTTGCAAAAAAAAAAATGGAAAATACAGCTCAATTACATAGTTTCTGAACAACAACACCAGCTAGTTTCATGCATTTTCGAACAAAAATAAATTAAAACTTATGTCAGAAAGTTGCCCTTTTCGATTTGGGAACAGCCTTAATGCTGAATAAGAACGTTTTCTAATTACAGCAACAAGAACAGGTATAGCAACAAGAAAGTTTAAAACTGGAAGTTTAAAAACGCTATTTTTTTTAAGTTGAATTTTACATGTTTCTTATTCATGAAAGTTAAAACTATCGGAGAATGGCTCACATGTATTTTTTTATAAATCGACATAATAAACAGCCACACTTAATCATAATAAACAGCCTGTTTTATCACACTGTTTTAATGAAATCTTATTAACAAATTCTTTCAAAACAATGATCCTATATATTTTTCATTTCTTACCTGTGAGAAAAGCATTTTCTTCAATAGTAGTATCAAAAACTAAATTAGTTGAAAATAATTTATTTCTGTGTTTTTCAAATGTAAATCCACGAGTAGTAAAGCTTTCAAGCGATAAATAAATGCAACCGTGTATTAATACATGTTTGCGTTTACTTATCAGACTACATTGGCATCAATAACAATTGTGTGACCATTGATTATTATTATTTAATAACAGGTATTTCTTGTGCATAAACATTTTATTTTTCGGATTGACTGCAGAATCTCGTTATATATTCGCGACCAAAAGTGCGAGAAACAATATTCTAAATATTTAATTGTAATTACTTGCTACAGTTCTTACCGTCCCTATTCTTATATTTCTGTTTGCAACCATGAAATTTTTAATAAAAGATTTTAAATAACAAAATCTATTTATTTTATTGGAACCCTGATAGGTATATACAGGGTGTCCGGTCTCAACGGTGTCCAATGGCTAATTCCTAAACCGTTAGTCATAGGCATATAGTTCCAAATACAGAAATGTTTTAAATCAGGTAAAGAAGTATTTTAAAAGCGACTTGGGTCAATAAAAACATTTCTTTAAAAATTACGAAATTTAAACTTTTATACGGTCCCTCGGTCCTTTAAGTTATATTTAATAAAATTTTCCTTTTACACTGACAAGTAATACAAAAAAAGTGCCGTTATTCTACGATTAAAATTGACCGAGTAATAGCTGTTTAAAGTTGGAGCATATTTTTTGCGGCAAATTGAGGGTCATTCACAAATTTAGTCGAAATATAATTTCGCCAGATATATTAAAAAAATGGTTGAGAGTAAAATTAACATTGCAATATGAATTTGAAATCTTTAATCATTCTGACATTAATGCAAAATATACAATTTGTAATAAACATTTAAGAAGAAAGAAAAAACAGAATTTTTGTTAAATAAAATGATGCTAAATTAACAGCTTCAATTCTTTAAAAAATTATGCGTATTTTAAAATATTATTAGACTGCACTAGCCTGCAAAAGTTGAGTTATGTCATGTTTTTTAGCTTTTGATAATTGATTCTTATGTATTCTGTATACCGCTGAATCCGAAATTGACCTTCATTTTTAACCATCACATCAGGATATTTCGCAAATTGCAAATTTCAAAGTTCAAAAGTTCAAATTTAAATTTGAATCTCCTCCCCCATCTCATCGGACTACTCAGCTGTTTCGCTGTAAGAATCCCAGGATAAGCAAAAATATCGAATAAATTATTGAATAAAATAAAATAAAAAAAGTTTTACATATATTTTATAGTATGAGATTTTCGCTAAATTTTAACTTACACATTTACGATTTGCAAAAAAAATTCTAACGTGATGGTTAAAAATGAAGGTCATTTTCAGATTCAGTGCTAAAAAGTACGTAAAAATCAATTATCAAAAGTTAAAAAACACAACCATCTTCTCTACTTTATGGTATCCGATTTTTGTTATTCTGTAACTTTGACAATTTATGATTTGCGAAATATCCTGACATGATCGTTAAAAATTAAGGTAATTTTCGGGTTCAGTGCTAAAAAATACATAAAAGTTAAAAACCCAACAATCGCAGTCTTGTATTATCTAATCTAAAACATTTCTTAAACTTCTTGGCAGTAATCTACCCGAAATTTTTTGTGTTATCCTGTAAAATAAGTATAAATGGTAACCACCGAAAATCATAATAATATTAGATTGTTATAGGTTTGCGCCAGTATGTAAAATGTAATCACGATGGGCTATTTGAAAGTGAGTTGAATTTCGAGTACAAATTTAGAACTGGAAAAACATATATACGATCGTTGAAGTAACATAAAAACTTATAAAAATAACGTAATTTTTTGTTAAAAGAAATCATAAAAGAAACAGTCTCAAATCCTGACAAAATAAAACATATGTTATTTTAGCCAATCTGAAACTTAATAAATGTTAACTTAATCGTAATACTTGTACGATTTTTTTCAAAGCGCAGATACACATTAAATAAGATCTTCGAATACTTTAAGCACTTGATATGTGACCCCTCAAAGCCAAACCGAATTCGTTTGTTTTCAGAGCAGAAAAGTGGCATAAGTCATGCATTTTTAAAGTTTCATAACTCGCTCAATTTTAGTGTTAAATGAATGGCACTTTATTTGTCTTACTTGTCAGTGTAATAGGAAAATGTTACTAAATATAACTTATAGGCCCGGGGGACCATATAAAAATTTAAATTTCGTAGTTTTTTAAGAAATGTTTTTATTGACCCAAATCGCTTTTAAAATATTTCTATATCTGATTTAAAACATTTTTGTAATTGGAGCTATATGTCTATGACTAACGGTTTGGGAATTAGCTATTGGAGACCGTCGAGACCGGACACATTGTATAATAAATTAGGTCTGGAACATGTGTGTTACAGGTAAATAATAATAAAATAAAGTAATTCAGCATGAAATAATATAAGCTGCTAAATTTCGGCGCTTAAGACAATGTTATACCAAAATTTTGTGCTAAAAATACTGCAGTTATTATTTCTTATTTAAATGTATGGGTACTAAGCAAATTCATTATACGTAAAAATTTAGAAGAAAATAAAAAAATGGAGAGATAAAATCTTATGGGGACGGAAAGGAAAATTAAACACGCAAATTTAACTTTGTTACTCAGTTAAATAAAATATTATTTAAAATCACCGCTGCTGACCATTTTTTCTTTATTTTGAATCATTAAGGCATTCTTCTATAAGTTTAAAATGTTATTTTATTAAGCTTAATTTCACCAGATTTTTATTCCTGAAAGTTAAAATTATGTGAGAATGCCTCATACCATCTGGATTTCTTAAGGCTGTTCCCAAATCGAAAAGGGCAACTTTCTGACATAAGTTTTAAGTTATTTTTGTTCGAAAATGCATGAAACTAGCTGGTGTTGTTGTTCAGAAACTATGTAATTAACTCAATAGATGATTGATTGATCAAAAAATGGAAAAAACAGTTCAATTCCAAATCGCTTCCATGGCCAGGCTTTCCAATTTTATACCTTTCCGTTAAAAAATGAATTTGTATATGTGCCAAAACGTTTTGCGCTTGTTGAGCAGAGCAGTTAAGAACAGCCTTAAAGAAACTCCTCATGCCCTCTGTTTCTCAAGCAAAGTTATGTGCGTAAACTCTATAGCGCAGGGGTGTCAAACTGTGGCCCGACAAATACCATTAATTTTTTTAAGAAATAGTCGACTTCTTCAATTGCAGAAATTTGATGATTAGATAAGGCAATGATTACGATAAAATTTTAGTTGTATCCGGCTTGCTACCGTTTGACACCCCTGCTTTAGCGTACACCCTTTGTCTTCAGTAGTATTTCCCAAATGCCACCCGACACCACGCCTTGAAAACAAAATGCCGGGCCACGTATTGTTTAAGACTACAAAAAATAAATATAGAAATTGACTGAAAATTCAGCAGGACTTAAAAATTAAATTATCACTATTTTCTTCTAAACCTGGTAAATATTGTTAACAAAAACAGCACACATCACTTCATATTAATTATTTTGCATCATTCTTTTATTTTGGTAATAATAAATGTTTAAATATTTCAGCACTTCATATTAATTTATTTGTATCATTCTTTTTGTATTTTAGTAATAAGAAATGCTATTCTATTAAAATATTTGGCTATTGTATTTGATGTTTTAAATATATTTTATTTTACCAAGATATTTATTTTACCTAGATATATATAAAATGAGGAATAAAAAATTTTAATGGGCCGCGAAGGAGAGGTATGGCTATTAACCGGGCTGCGATTAAAATAAAATAACTATTAAACTAACAAAAATAAAAAAAAGTCTTCCGGCCAGTGCCGGGAGGAAGAGGTAGCTTTCAATAACCTTATTTTAAAAAAGCCAACTTATATTATTCAAACACACGAAGCTCAATTTAGTGGAAACCGAATATAGGAGATTCAATACTAATTTTTATCAATACTAAATCATTATGAATGTGAATTTCACGAAATTAGTCAGCTTTATCCAAGCTGCTTTTATTTAAAGTAACTTATATTTGGCTGAGATGTTGATGTATGCTATCCACATGCTTTCTCACATGGAAATAGGCGAATACGTGTGTTATCGCGTGACAAATACAAGATCGTTTCAAAATGTTAGCCATACTAGAAATTCAAAGTGCTATAATTCAACCATTTTTTAAGATATAAACAAAAGAACAAATTTTCAGAAACAAAATCTGCTCCGGAATCTTTGTATCAAGGCCAAACACATAAAAAAATCTTTTTCATTTTTCCAATTTTTTAATACCTCATTTTAAATTTTAAATTTAATTTTTTTTTAAATAGCAACCCTTTTGAAACAAGATGGCGAATAAAGCTGGCCAACGAACTCGGTCGAGACATTGGTATGTTCTATGTACAGACCAAGTAACATCCAAATCGGTTCATAAATACGCTTGTTATCGCGTGACAAAAATCAGGTCGTTTTAAAATGTCAGCCACGCTGGAAATTCAAAACGCTATAACTCAGCCACTTTTTTAGATATAGACGAAACAAAAACTGTTACGGGATCTTTGTATTAAGGTCAAACACATACAAAAAAAATATTTTTCTTTTTCTAATATTTTGGTATCTCATTTTAAATTAAAAATTTTTAAAATTATTTAAATGGCCGCCATTTTGAAACAAGATGGCGGATGAAGCTGGCCAACGAACTCGGTCGAGATATTTGTATGTACTATGTACACACCAAAGTACATCCAAATCGGTTCATAAATACGCCTGTGACAAATATCACGTGACAAATATCAGGACGTTTCAAAATGTCAGCCACGCTAGAAATTCAAAATGCTATAACTCAGCCATTTTTTGAGATATAGACGAAACAAAAACTGCTCCCGAATCTTTGTATCAAGGTCAAATACATAAAAAAAAATATTTTTTCAATTTTCAATTTTTTGGTACCACATTTCAAATTTTAATTTTTCTTAAAAATTTAAATGGCTGCCATTTTTAAACAAAATGGCGGATGAAGCTGACCAACGAACTCGGTCGAGACATTGGTATGTACTATGTACAAACGAAGTTGCATCCAAATCGGTTCATAAATACGCCTTTTATCGCGTGACAAACTTCAGGACGTTTCAAAATGTCAGCCACGCTAGAAATTCAAAATGCTATAACTAAGCCATTTTTTAAGATAGAGACGAAACAAAAACTGCTCCGGAATCTTTGTATAAAGGTCAAATACATAAGAAAAAAATATTTTTCCATTTTCAATTCTTTGGTACCACATTTCAAATTTAAAATTTTTAAGAAAATTTTAAATGGCTGCCATTTTGAAACAAAATGGCGGATGAAGCTGGCCAACGAACTCGGTCGAGACATTGGTATGTACTATGTACATACCGAATTACATCCAAATCGGTTCATAAATTCGAGAGTTACAGTATGACAAAGGTCAGATATATATATATATATATATATATATATATATATATATGGATATATATATATATATATGGATATATATATATATATATATATATATATATATATGGATATATATATATATATATATATATATATATATATATATATGGATATATATATATATATATATATATATATATATATATATATATATATATATCAACTTTCGAACGGAGGTTGGTTTCGGTGTCTGGGGGTCATGATCGATGAAAATATACCAAAATTTTTTGAAATCGCTTTCCTCCGAACGGCTGCAATAGGTAGCTTTTTGTAATGAAAGTTACCTAATAATAATGTTTGAGCAACGCTGGCTTACAGAACCATACGCTCTGTTTTTATTTTTACTTTTTATTCTTTTACGACTACAGCATTGCTAGTCGTTTACAGATTCAATAAAGTTATTGCTTTATATAACCAGGAATTTTTAGATGCCATTCCTAATTTTTACTTTCTTCTATCTTTACAAGAAGAAAGTATTGGATTCGTGAGAAATTTCTACTTCCGGTTTTTGACGGATTAGGGGTCAGAGATCGCGAAAAGCAAGTTTTTACAAAATGTCAGTCTGTATGTGACACAAATTTTGTGGGTGCTCTATCTCAAAAACTAATGCACGGAATTTAATAAAAATTTATTTCCAGTTAATCCCTGATGTAACTTGGTGCTGATTAGTTTTTGGTGTAAATCGCCAGACAGGTGGCGCTGCTATGCTGCATTTTTCATAATTTCCGCAATAGCTCTATCTGAAGAACTAATGCACGGGTTTTCATCAAACTTCAGATTCAATTTGTTCTTGAAATGAATTGATGCTGATTAGGTTTTGGTGTAAATCGCCCAACAGATGGCGCTGCTATGCTGCATTTTTCACACTTTCTGCGCGTGATCTATCTCAAGACCTAATGCACGAATTTTCACCCAATTTGAGATTCCGGTATACCTTGATAGATATTGGTGGTGATTATGTTTTGGTGTGAATCACCCAACAGATGACGCTGCTATGCTGCATTTTTCATGATTTCAGCACTAGCTCTATCTCAAGAACTAAGGCACAAACTTTCATCTAACTTCAGATTCAGTTAGACGTTGACACAATTTGTTGTTGATTAGGTTTTGGTGTTAATCGTCCAATAGGTGGCACTTCTATGCTGCATTTTGCAGGATTTGCGCGATTTTTGCCATAGTCATATCTCAAAACTAATGCATGTAATTTCATAAATTTAGAAACCTCATGATGGTCATAGATTGTCATTTAATTTTGGCACTGTGACAGCGAATTTTGAAGTATAAACATGTTTGAGATGGAAGAAAGTTTTGGGATTGGCACACCCGACTAGTTTTATGAGGAGTTTTTCAGGAAAGCGAAACTATATTTTAGATGCACAGGAATTTTCATAATGTTTTATCTGATGAATGCAATACAGAAAATGCATTGAACAAATTCATTCAATACTAAATTTATATACCAGCATTATATTGAAGCAGAGTTACAATAAAGATTTTAGGGACCTACAAATTTAAAAATCACGTTATCATCTTGATATTTTAAGGAAATTTTCGTTTATCGTTTTCGTAAGGAAATTTTCGCTTCTTTTTTTTTTTTTTTTTTTTTTTTTTTTTTTTACCGACATCAAGAAAAATGTCTGTTTTGTATCTGTAGAAGTGGAGTGCGTCAGAGTGAGTAAAAAATAATGAAACCTTTTACCCTTTGCACTCCAAATTCTGAATTTAAAATTATATCCCTCAAAACGTTTTTCTGTTGCCTTGTCAAGGTAGTTACAAAGATTTATACAATAATAATATAAATCCAATTCTTCATTTAAAAATAATAAGCTGATTTGGGTGAATATAGTTAAAAATATTTCATAACTTTGAAAATAAGCAAACTGTACAACATTTCATTGCACTATTTTAATAGCATTTATAACAAGAAACATGTATAGTAGGCAGCCAAAAAATTGATAAACATATAAATATGCATAATTATGCCAAGAAAGCATTTATTATAATGTAGATTACATTATTTCGTTCAAGAAACTCTGTTTTACAAAATATATAATCGTTTATTTTTTAATCTTTCTCTCTTGTAATACTCTCTTGTAATCATACTTTCAGTCTTTTTTTTTTTCTTTTTTCAAATGTCTCCCATTCAAAAACTATTTCTGTTATACAGACAATTTTCAAGAGGAAACATGTGCGAGTCCATCTTAAAGTGGCATATTGAAAATTTTATCAATCTGAATATTTTAATACGAGTTGGAATATATTGAAAGACACACAAAACATCTGGAATTGTAAGAAAATTTTAACAAAGTTGCCATAAATGGTAAAATGTTCTAAAGTGATTCACAAAGATTTTTAAATGAGTCTTAAAAATGGGATTTTTTTGCATACTTTCGGGGAAAGACGGAATTCTTTTAAGAGAGCTGATGCATTCAGTTCCCAGACGTAATTAAGTTTTCCAGACAAATAAGCACATCCGTTATTGATTCTAGGAATTCGTATAGCAATGATTATTCACGGTAACGTCTGGAATAGCATGGGAATGGCTGAAAACGTGAAAAATGCCCCAAAGAATTTAACGCAAATACTTATCATGATTTTCAATTCTAAAAGATACTACTTAAAATATAAGAAATGATTCTTTCGGAAACTTTAATAATAAAAGGGAAAATAACTTTGAACCAGAGAAAACAATGAATTTTTAAAGGTTCTTGACTTTGCAGGTAATTTCGATTCATACGCTATAATTATGAAGCTTGATAATTTTTTTGCTTTGGAAAAGATACATTTTTTTTAAAGAATTAATATTATCTGATTGAATTTTACTGCATAATTATATTAGAGTTGCTAATAATCTTTTGTTGCACATGCAAAGGTAAATTTTAACTCGTTCGATAGTCTCTTTACTCTTGTTCCATGAATCTATGATATATATTAGATATTTGGTTACTGAATAATAATGCAGTGTTAGTATTAGTGAAGTTCACATAGTACCGTTTATACGTTATTACCTTTTCATTTTGAGCTTAAGTTCCGATTCATAACTTTCATAACAATGAAATGTTTCGTTTATACGAAAAAGAATTTCATAATTGCTCTTATACTATACGTTTTTTCCTCGTTGTTTATTAATTACATATTTATAAATAGATCATATTGAAAATTTGATTTATAGACCTATAAAGCGGTCTCATGACTTCCACCCTGCAAATAGATATATTTTGAAAATATTTAATTTCCCTACGTAAATAGATGGCTTTTTTTATACTTTTTAATATTTATTTTTTTTTTATCTTTTAAGTATACTATTTCAAAATATTACATATCTGTGAGTAATTATTTTATTTCATGAATTTTAATACTTATAAATAGATTTTTTTTAAATCTTTTGTCTATTTGTAAATATTTTTTAATATAGTGTTTTAGAAGTATCATGCTTCTAAATATATTCTTTTAACCGCTTCCCTTAGCAATTTTTTTGAAAAAAAAAACTGCAAAAAATCATCGCATTTTTTGCAATCACATCATTGTATTTTATCATTTGTATTTCACATCACAAAACTTGGAAAACTGCCAATCAAATATTATATATAATTTAATAATTTAATTATGTATAATTTATTATATAAGAATATTTTCGCAGTTAAAGGAACTCTATATAAACGATGGGTACGTAGATCTAGATACCCATGGTTTATATGGATACCCTGCGATTTATTTTATTGATTCGTCTACATGACAGACCAGATGTTATTACCAATAAGTTTTTCTGACCGAAATATGCTCGACGATTGTCAGCCCACGTAGTTTAAACGGTAGAGCATTGGCAACGTAAGCCAAGGATCTAGGTTCGATTCCCGGCTTGGGTATTTTTTCAATCAGTTGGAAATATTCAATTCGTATGATAATTTTACCAATCAGTATGATTATGTTAAAAATAATATATGATGTACTATGGTTCGAAATTTTAGATGAGTTCTTTAATTTTATGACTATTTTATTTATAGAACTAGCTGACTTGCCCGGCGTTGACCGACCCGTTATGAATGACCATTAAATGAACCTCAAATTTGTATGATTTTATATCTTTAACTCTATTTTGTCAAAATTTATATTTTTCAATGAAGAAATGGCGAAAACATATTACATTGAAAGTATATGCTTTTTGATACTTTATTTTCTGCGTAATTTGATTTTTGGAATATGCGTACTGAAAGCGGGCGAAACCGCGCTGAAACACTTAGGTTTTTACTGATTTCGTCGACATTTTCACACAATTTATTCTGTAAAACATATTTTACCCGTCCGAACGTTTAAAAATTTGCGTAAGTGATGTAAATCCAGTCTATTGAGATGCTCTAAAATGATTGTGTTGAAATACAGATGTTTGGTTACTTTTAGCGTAGAAAAAATATCGCAAAGTGACCTGTGTTTGGTGGTGCATTTGAAAGGGTTGAAATCCATATCTTTTAAAACCGATAGTACCATCGATTAGAAAAATATTTATATTTAATAATATAATCTCTGAAATTGCGCTCTGGGGGATGGAACCGCGACGAAACACTCAAGTTTTACGGATTTCGTTTTCATTTTTTCCAATTTCAAGAGTCCTGAGACCACTTAATTAGAATGAATCACATAAATAGTATGGGATTCGCGACTATTTTGCATTGAATGTATCTTTCAATACGCCTCGGGTGACTTTAAAAGTTAATTAAAATCCTATCCGGATAAATGCGGCAAGGACCACGGCGGCATTGCAAATTTGTGACCAAAAAAGTGTTACTTTTAGCGTAGAAAAAATATCGCAAAGTGACCTGCGTTTGGTGGTTCATTTGAAAGGGTTAAAATCTATATCTTTTAAAACCGATAGTACCATCGATTAGAAAAATACTTATACTTTAATAATATAATTTTGGTTTGTCGGTATCTCTGAAATTGCGCCCTGGGGGGATGAAACCGCGACGAAACACTCAAGTTTTTACGGATTTCGTTTTCATTTTTTCCAATTTCAAGAGTCCTGAGACCACTTAATTAGAATGAATCACATAAATACTATGGGATTCGCGACTATTTTGCATTGAATGTATCTTTCAATACGCCTCGAGTGACTTTAAAAGTTACTTAAAAACCTATCTGGATAAACGCGGCAAGGACCACGGCGGCATTGCAAATTTGTGACCTCCTTTCAAAGCACGCTTAGCACAATGCCAAATGTGTAAACTTTGAACGAATGTTTTGTTTTAGCTGCACTGTAGAATGAAAGGTGATTACTATGCTGAATTTTGTTTTATGAAATGCCAAATGAAGTTTAGATATGCGCTGCTTTTATTGTCAGTACCGAATTAAGTTCATTATAAACAGATTAAGATAATATTAAACTAGTCGGATGTGTCAGTCCCAAAACTTTCTCCTGTCTCATACATCTTAATACTTCTTGATAAATGTAGCACAGCAGTGCCACTGGTTAGATGATTTATACCAAAATCTAATCAGGGTCAACTTACGTGAATTTCTAATTAAATTTGCAGTTTAATGAAAATCCGTACGTTAGTTTTTGAGATAGGGGTATTGCGAAAATCGTGAAAAGTTCTTCATGGTAGTGGCACCTCTTGAGCAATTTACACCAAAAACCTATCAGGCAAAATTTGTATCAGGGACTAACTGAATCTAAAGTTTGATGAAAATTCATGCATTAGTTCTAGAGATACAGCTATTGCAAAAATCGTGAAAATTACAACATAGTAGCGCCACCTGTTGGACGATTTACACCAAAAACTAAACAGCACTAATATATATAATTCAGGCTAACTAAATTAAAGATTGGTGAAAATTCATGCATTAGTTCCTACACCGCGTCCCAAAAGTTTAGAGAATCAATGAAATTTGCATTAACATAAAAAGTAATAAGGTACAATTAAAATTCGTGCGATAGGTAATAAATAAAAGTAGTTTTTCTGATATACACAGATAAATTATGATCAAATGTTTGAAATTATAAAATATACATTAAATTATATAAAAATGTGCTGTCCCAAAAGTATAGACAATTGTAATTTTTTTTGGTTTTACATTTATAAAAGTAACTAAAAACTTACTTTTAATATTTAATTGTATTGTCACGACATTTTATAACATCAAATACACGTTGTTCCATAGAATTAACTAAGCATTGCATTGCAGAACGAGGTATTTCATACCACGCATTGTCAATTGCAATTTTTAAGTCATTTACACATGTATATTGCTTTCCATTTTCATATATTTTACGAGATAAGATCCCCCATATATTCTCCATGGGATTCAAATCTGGACTAAGTGCTGGCCAGTCTAATGGTGTGATATTGTTTTGCCTTAACCATGTTTTCAATGATGTGGAGGTATGGATGGATGCCCCATCTTGTTGAAAAACACAGTCCGGTACTGTTAGCCAATCCATAATTGGCAGTAAATTTGTACGTAAAATATCCTGATAATCCTCTGATTTCATTTTTCTATCCATAAATCCTAGAAATGTTTGGCCGTTGAAAGAAAATCTTCCCCAGGTCATTATGGATCCTCCGCCTTGTTGCCTGCTGAAACAGTTCTTGGGTTCTTTTCTTAGGTCATGAAGGTAAAATTTATGACCATCAGGGCCGTCTAAATTCCATTTCTTTTCATCACTGAAGATGACAGACATCCATTTTTCACTGTATAACATATGCTTTCTAGCCCACTACGTGCATCTTTATGTCTCTGCTTTAAGCAAGGTTTTGCTTTCATTCTCCGTTAAACAATATTTTTTGAAGTTTTAATTCTTCTGTGCACAGTAATTTTTGAAATTCTGGAATTTGATGCAATTTCACGCAAGATAAATTATCAACTGAAGCCATTTTTAATAAAATTCTATCATCACGTAACATTGTTTTCTTTGGTCTCCCGAGTCGCTTTCTAGTATTCCGTGTTCCACCTGAGCTCAAAACTCTATTAATACTGCCCAAGGATCTTTTTATTTTTCTCGACATTTGTACAAGATTTTGTCCTTGCGTGTTAAATGTAAAATCTTAATAATTTCATCTTTAGAAATTTCTTTAGAACGTGTCATTTTTATCAGAATATGCAGGAAATGTCTTTTCCGAATCACAAACAAAACAATACATTGAACTCATTTGATTCCACACAATTTCAATAAATTATTATGCTAAAATACAGCAGACGATATTTCAATTAAAGTGAAAAATTATTCTGCATTTATAAAAGCAGACGAAAATAAAAATATTTTATTTTGTGAACAAAAATGTAAAAGAAAACATGTAATGTTGTATTGTGTCTATACTTTTGGGACAGCGCATTTTTATATAATTTAATGTACATTTTATAATTTCTAACCTTTGATCATATTTTATATGTGTATATCAGCAAAACTGTTTTTATTTATTACCTATATCACGATTTTTAATTGTAAGGTATTACTTTTTATGTTAATGCAAATTTTATTGATTCTCTAAACTTTTGGGACACGGTGTAAGATATAGCTATTGCGATAATCATGAATAATGCAGCATAACAGCACCACCTATTGGGCGATTTACATCAAAAGGTTATCAGCACCGATTTATATCAAGGACTAACTGAATCTGAAGTTTTATGAAAATCCATGCTTTAGTTCTTGAGATATAGTTATTGTGGAAATCATGAATAATGCAGCATAGCAGCCCCAGCTGCTGGGCTGCTATGCCGAAACGGTATCGTAACGGGTGATAGATGTTAGATGTAACGGATTAAAGAATAGAACGCAGTCAAGAGATGGAGTGTTTTTAAAACTAATTGTGAGATGAGAATAGACTTTATTCTTTTTACCATGGAAGGAGTGAGCATCTTCCCTAGAGTCAATCGTGAGTGTGGAAATAAAGTGAATAATGTTCCAAGCGACTGCCTTGTGTTAATTCTTCATTTGTCTTTAGTATTTTAAAACCAATCGGCTGCCACCTGTGCTGTTTAGGAATGGAAACCCTCATTTTTTTCGACAATACCAACTACTTGCCGTCAAAATGTCACAGAGAAAAGAAAAGTCCGACAGGATATAGAAGTGACGGCAATAAAAGCGAGTGTGTCTCCAAAATTACAAATGCGTAGTGGTACTGGTACACGATAGCTTATGATATTTATGAAAGATCAGTGCCGTAAAGTTAAAAATCTACATCGCTAATGTGAATAGCAAAGTATAGTGCTGGTGATTGTGAGACAAGATGACTGGAGTGAGTTCTTTTCAAAATATTTTTACACTTCTTATGTTATTATATTTGTTATTGTTTGTTATTTATTGAGATTTATTATTAAGTATGAGAATTATTTATTTATGAGATTTATTTATTATTTATTTATGAGGTTTATTTATTATTTCGTGAAGAGTATTTATTTATTTATTTATTGTAAAGTTTATTATGAAGTCATGAGAATTATTTATTTATTTATTATTAAAGTCTGAAAGAGTACTTAATCTATTATGAAAAATAGAACTCTATTAGTTTAAATGTTGTTAAGGTCAGGTTGTATTAAAGAGAATAGAAGTGCTTCTTTTATTTTAATGAATACTGATAGAATGGCTGAACCTAAATTAGTTGAGTTTGATCCTAGTACTGGAATGGAAATCCAGGCTTGGTTAAATTATTATGATGATATGAGTACTAGGGAAAATAAAGATTTAGAGTGGAAATTTAAATCTATTCCACAGTATTTAAAGGGTGAAGCACTAAAAGTCTATATCAATGACTGTGTTAATTGTACTAGTTATGAACAGATTTCAAAAATCTTGATAGAAAAATTCATTGAACTAAATGTTCCAAATTTTTCTGATTTCTCAACTCTAAAATTAGATAAATTAGATAATTTAGAAAATTATTTTCACAAAAAAGTAGGAATTGGGAGGAAACTCCATCTTTGTGAGACTCTTCTAATACAAGGGTTGACAGATGGATTAAAACCAGAGTATAGAAATAATATTAATGTAAACCCTCCAAATAGTACCACTGAATGGTACCGGCTTGTTAAGCAATTTGTTGAAGTTTCCACTCCTCAAATTTCAAGCCAAACAGTAAATCAACAACCAGTTAGACAAAATTTTCAACAATTTCAACCACCTAGGCCTTGGGCTCAACCAAGTAGGCCCAATTTTCAGCCAAATAGGCCCAATAATGCACCTAGGAATTGGATTCCACAAAGACAGTATCAAAATCAGGGGTCTAGAAATTTTCAAAATAGTTACTTTCAGAAACCATATCCTTCTAGACCATGTAGAATATGTACAAATAAAGGTGTAAATAATGCATATCATTGGGAACAAGAGCGTTTATTTAGAAATGATGCAAAATCCTCTGATACTCTTCCTAGGAATTCACTCCTACTATTCCTAATATTTGACAACTAATTGTGTATGGATGTACCAATAATTATAATTTACCATGTATAGTGGACACTGGATCCACTACTGCTATATTACCCCTCAAATTTGTTAAAAAACTAAATGCTAAAATTGAAACTATACCTACAATTACTATTGGTCAGGCAAAAGGGGTGTTAAAAATAAATCAAAAATGTAAAGTTTCTCTTAAAGTGGGTAAAATTACAAAATATGTTAACTTTTTAGTATGTGATACTAATTTGGAGTATGCTATTTTGGGTTTAAGGGAATGTTCTAAATTTAATTTAAGTATAGATTGTAGAAATTGTACTGTAAAACAAGGAAAGAAAATTATAAATAAGAGTATATCCATACATAATGAGAAATCGCTTCATTTTCATACTGTAGATATGAATGAAGTACAACAAAAAAATGATTTGGTAACAGTTGATTGTCATGAAAATTTGAATTTATATAATGATGATAATGTAATAACAACTAATGATAGTGGTGAAAATTTGAATTTATGTAAGAATGATATCGAATTACCATCTAGTTATGAAAAGTATATGACTACTCAGGACTTTTTTGAGAATGATAGAAATGATTTTAATGTGCAATCTGATTATGGACAGTTCATAACTTCTCAAAATTTTCGCGATGTTAATAATTCTGATTCAGATTTAATTGGGGATTTAAATTTAATTCAAAATGATAATTTAAGGGAGATAGTTCAAAATTATAGGGATATTTTTGCAAAACATAAATATGATGTGGGTAGGATTAATATTGAGCCACAACGCGTTCTTCTAAAATCTGACCTACCTGTATCTTTGAGGCCCTACAGAACTTCCCCCTTAGAAGAAAAAGAAATAAAAGTCAAATCCAATCTTTATTAGCGGCTGGACTCATAAAAGAAAGTAATAGCCCATATTCTGCCCCTATCACTTTAGCTATGAAAAAAGAAGAAGGTAAAAAGACCCGATTATGTATAGACTATAGGAAACTAAATTCAATAATTAAAAATGATGCCAGTGGTGGAAAATTGGCGCAGAGTAGGAGCCTATTGTCACCACTAAAATTTTATAGTATTCTCCACCTTAATAAAAACGCAGAAATTCTGTCATTAGATAAGGCGAAAAATACTACTAAAATTTAGTGGTGTCAATAGGCTCCTCCTCTGCGCCAATTTTCCACCACTGATGATGCAGAACCCTTGCCCCGTATCGATGAAATTTTAGATAAATTGAGTAGTGCTCAGTACTTTTCAACTTTAGACTTAGCCTCTGGCTACTGGCACATACCAATACATCCAGCTGATACCGAAAAATTAGCTTTTGCTAGCAACTTTGGCCTCTTCGAATGGCTAGTTCTTCCGTTCGGTATAAAAACAGGCCCCCCAATATTTAATAGAACTATTAGAAGGATCTTTAACAAATATAAAATAGATTTCGCGTGTCACTATTTTGATGATATTATAATTTTCTCCTCCTCTCTAGAAGAACACTTAAATCACTTAACTCAAATCTTTGAAATCTGTAAATTAGAAAATATTAAACTTAAACTTTCTAAATGTAAATTAAGCCAAAATAAAATTAATTTCTTAGGCTACGAAGTCACCAATGGGACTTTAACTCCAGCTAATGCAAATATTGAGACCATCAAAAAATTAATACCCCCCTCTAATGTTAAAGAATTTCAACGATTTTTAGGTTCTATTAATGTATACCATAAATTCATAGACAAATATGCTGAAATTAGATACCCCCTTAATAAATTACTTAGAAAAAACACAATATGGGAATGGAACTCAGAATGTCAGGACTCTTTTGAAAAACTAAAAAATGCCTTAATTGTAAAACCAATCCTCAAAATTTATGACCCAAAATTGCCCCTCCATATGTTTGTAGATGCCTCTCAGGTAGCGGTGGGTGCAGTTCTAAAACAACCTGATAAAGATAATTTCTTGCATCCTATTGCTTACCATTCTAGAATTTTGAAGAGTTATGAGCAAAACTATTTTATAACCGAGCTAGAGTGTTTAGCAATTATAGATACTCTTGATAAATTCTATCACTATTTCCATGAAGTCAAATTTACAATCCATACCGATCACGCATCTCTAGTATGGTTGAAGAGCGTTAAGAACTTAAGAGGTAGACTTTTTAGGTGGTCACTTAAACTTAGCATGTTTGATTACGAGATTAAGTATGAGAGGGGTTCAACAAATGTCGAAGCAGAAATGTTGTCTCGAAATCCTGTTGCTTACTTCAATCAACATGTAAATTTTTTGTTGGACAGAAAAGAAATCATAGAGATGAAAAACAAGGATAATGTCTGTGATAAGAAATATAAAAAAGAAAATGGGATTATTATAATTCAGAGGAAGGGATTAAAAAAAATAGTTGTACCAATGTCATTAAGGAAAAAATTACTTCATATTGCTCATGATAATTTTGGACATTTAGGAATCCAAAAAATGCTTAACTTAATATCCCCTAACTATTATTGGCCTAATATGACCATAGACATAACACAATTTGTTAAACATTGCGACACCTGTCAAAAAAATAAAAAACCAAAACAAAAAAGATTTGGCTTGTTACAAGCTATGCCAGCCACAGATCAACCTTTTGAATGTCTTTCTATTGATACTGTGGGTGGATTTAACTATTACAACTCAACAAAAAAAATTCCTACACATAGTAATAGATCACGCAACTAGATTTGTTTGGGCTTTTCCTTCTAAAAATGTTACTACTGAAGCATATACAAACTGTTTAAAGCAAATTTTTAATGTTCAAACACCTCAAAAAATACTCAGTGATAGACATAAAGCTTTTAGGTCTCCAAGATTCAAAAAATTCCTCAGAAAACTTCATGTTCAACAACGTTTTACATCATCACACCATCCACAGACCAATGGGAAGGTAGAGCGCGTTAATCAGACAATAGTTACCAGGCTTAAATGTAAAGTCAATTCCACTTCTTCTAAAATACCTTGGACAAGATTATTAGACCAAGTCATTCAAGAATACAATAATACCCCGCATTTCATAACTAAATTCCCACCTGCCTACTTATTTCATGGTCAATTACCCTATCAATCTCCTTTAAAACAAAACTACTATCCTACAGTCAGTAAAGCACTCAAAATTGCAAAAGCGCGAACTCATGAATTTCATCTTAAAAGTAAAAGACTATATGATAGAAATTTTGTTGAATCCCCTTAAAAATACAAGATTCTGTAATTTATGAAGAATTTAAATATCCTAACACTAGAAAATTAGAACCTACTTTCTCAGGACCCTATAAAATTATAAATAAACTTTCTGAAGTAACTTATGAAATAGATAAATTTAATTATGAGACAGGACTAAATTCAGTTATTGTACATGTTTCTAAATTAAGACCCTATTTTTCACCAAATGATTTCAGAATGTTTCATGAGCAACCCATAAAACAAACAAAACCACAACAAACATCACCACCACAATTGCCGTGACAAACTCAAACTAAAGTAAAAACCATAGATTAAATTTTAATTCTTTAAATATCTTTATTACATTAGTTTTCAACATTACCAAGTATGACCTTGGGGCGCCACGGAGATATTACTTGCGTTTGGAAGTTTTTGGGATTAGGTAGACACTCTATGCAGGCATAGGATGTGTATTTGATTTTGGGAATTTTCAGATTGATGTTGAAAAATAAAAATAAAATAAATATTTTTAATTTTATATCAAGTTTATATCAAAATAAACTATATTTATTTTACTCCATTTTTTACCAATTGTTTACAAAAATAGTAAGAATTGATAATATTATTATAATTATATAAACATAGAAAACTGATAATTGTGATGAGATTTTGTAGTGATTGTGTAGCAATAGAAAATTAAGTACATAAACAAATTATCTTTAATTCCTATTTATTTTCTTTATTTTACCATTCTAAGTTTATCAAATGCACGTCTATTCATCAAGAGTATCAGAGAGATAAATTATTGTAAGGAAATACTGGTTGAGTGTCCACTTTCTAAATATTTAGAGTTAAATTTATTTGGACTTTGGAATTATTATTATTATTTTTTTTTAATGTTTCGACTGGCAAAAATACTTTCTTATATAAGTAAAAAATAAGAAAATTATTTAATTGCTATGTATTATTTTTATCCTCAACCCTTATTTTCCGTGTCAATAAGTAAACAATCTGTGATATTTTCTTAGAATATAATATTGTTATTAAGTATTATTATTGTTATTATTCAAGTATACTGTTGATAATTTTTATTATTATGATTATGAATTGAAAGTATTATATTATTTATTGAAAGATTCATTATTTATTAAAGAAAAAGAGAACATAACTTATAAGTGAAAAGTTATGATATTTACTAAAACAAGTGAGAAGTTGTAAAAGATGGTGAGTCCCAATTAGAATGGGAAAAGGAGCTCAAAAAAGTAGTCGATAAACAAACGTTAAAAGGTAGTTGAATAACTACTAGGAATTTGTTTATTAAAATAAAACTACTATTGTGATGACAAATAGTATTTAAACATAATGTAAAGAGTTTAACAGGCAGAGTAGTCAAACAAATTTAGTAAAAATATTTATTGCAGCTGAACTTGTTACTTAAAAACTGTATCACTATTTTTGCTAAAGGACTTTTATGACCTACGAACTGATTAAGCCAATGGGACTTAAAATTCTACTTGAAGTAAATAAAGTGTTAAACATTACTTGATTGGAAATATGTTTGTGATAAGAGAAATGGAAATACACTAAATTTCCATAAGATAAAAGAATTTGTTGTTATTTATTACTATAGTTTTATTATTTCTTATTATTTATTTCTTATTGTATTTATACTTATTCTTTATTTATTATTGTGTTTATATTTTCCTATGCACTTACAAATGGTAAGTGATGTTGTAACCATTATTTGTATTCTTTTACAGGGGAAATGCTCTCAGCTAAATTTAAATGCTCTTAGTAGTTTTTTTTTCTCTTGCATTACTAAATTTTACTTTTCCATCTCTTCGCTGACGTCTCTAAAATTTTCAATATTCAAAAATCAACTTCCAAATTTATTACAAGTCTGTTGTCTGAAATTGTAGTTAATTAACCACAAATTTCATACAAAGTCTTTGGGGAGGGGGGGATAATATTACAAAATATAAATTTTTGCGCCAAGTTTAAAGTATTTTATGTAAATTTTCCTTTTTCAGTAATATTCCGTATATTATACCGGCTTATTAAATTAAAACCCTAGTCTATTAATCTCTAAGATCTTAATTCATATTTATTCCAAATTGCGTAAATCTAAAAATGGCTCAATTATTTATATTTCTTTAATAAAACTTTTATTATTTAAATTCCTATTAAATCCCGGTATATCATATTCCCCTTAAATCTTTATTTAACTGCTAAAATATTATTCCGTCTTAAAGAAAAAACCTACTTATTTCAATTTATCCTTTTATTTAAAATATCCAGGTGTAATTAAAATATTTCAAAGATTAAAATTTCGCAGACATAAATTCATTTCTTTTATCGTCTGAAGAGGGAAAAAAGGGTTATTTTTGCATAATCTCGACTACAGATTTTAACATTTGTTTATGCTTTAGACGTGTGGGGCGAGGATATAAGAATTTTTTAGAACAATCTTTTCAGCAGAGTATAAATACGGATGGCGGGAACAAGAGATAAGCATATGGTATATGGGCTGTGAGCTTAGAAGCTTTTTAGTTTTAGCATGTAGAGGTGAAAGTAGTGGATTGCAGTCGTAGCAGACTGGATATTCAATGTGACTGCTCGATGGAGGTAGTAAAATGGTGGATGAATACTGTTTATTATGTGTGTAGAATGAGGAAGAAACGATATCGTAACGGGTGATAGATGTTAGATGTTAACGGATTAAAGACTAGAACACAGTCAAGAGATGGAGTGTTTTTAAAACTAATTGTGAGATGAGAATAGACTTTATTCTTTTTACCATGGAAGGAGTGAGTATCTTCAGGGCCGAAACTAGCCTTTTTAGCGCCCGGGGCAAACATGGATTTTGGCGCCCCCCCCCCCCTCCACCACAAAGTAAATTTACAAAAAATAATTTTACTAAATATCTAACGGACAACTTATTTTTAAATTTAAAATATATAAAACTGAACTACGTAATCAGCTTTGTCAAACATTGATCCATTAAAATCTTTGAAAAGTTATTGAAAAGAATTGCATTTTAATCTTTTTAAACTTTTTTTTTTGCATAGTCTGAATGAGGTCGATATCTAAAAAAGAAAGGTTTTACTAAGAATTTTACTCTGTGCATTCCCCTTCCCGTTGTCCTGGGCAGTCAGCGCCCATGGCAAGACCGGGAAAAAAAAAAAAAAAAAAAAAAAAGAAAGAAAGGAAGCTCAACACTGTTCAGCGGGAAAAAAACAAACAGCTTTCATGGAATTTTTTTATCTAGAAGAAAAATCGGACTGAGGGGTCACTTCTCCTTTGGTAGTTATCCGTAGTGGACAGTAGGGTGTCCCACAATAGAGACTGACCTTGGAAAACGGTAATGATTCTCCCTCGGATTCTCCTCACAGGAAGTGATTTAAAAGATAGAAAGCAAACGCATAGGCATGATACTTTGAAATTTTGTATTGTAATGAATCTTTTTATCTATTTGTAAAGTTTAATGCATTTGGTTCAGTTTTTCTTTTAAATTTTCCAGCTGCGAGACATTTTTATACAAATTTCATAATATATATATATACATTCTTGTGTCAAACGTCAAACAAAATCTTCATTTTGGCGCCCCCTTCACCTCCTGTTAAAGCGGCGCCCGGGCACGTGCCCCCTCTGCCACCCCCCCCCTAGTTTCGGCCCTGAGTATCTTCCCTAGAGTCAATCGTGAGTGTGGAAATAAAGTGAATAATGTTCCAAGCGACTGCCTTGTGTTAATTCTTCATTTGTCTTTAGTATTTTAAAACCAATCGGCTGCCACCTGTGCTGTTTAGGAATGGAAACCCTCATTTTTTTTCGACAATACCAACTACTTGCCGTCAAAACGTCACATATATATATATATCACTTTCTTCTGTACACGATAACTTCCATAATTCTGCACAAATCTCTTCCAAACTGATACATAAAATCAAGGGGTATAAAATCTCGGTCAAGTTCGTTAAAGGGCAAAATCGAACTAAGGGGATGGAAATAGGGAGGGGTTTTGTGAAAACTGAAAAAAACCCATAACTTCTTAATTTTTGTACATATCAAATCAGTTTCAAGTTTTTAATACTTCTAAAAATTGGGCCAAAAAATTATGTATCACACATTTTTGATAAAATTAAAAATGGGCTCAAGGGGCGCAAAAAATAGGGTTTTAGGGAGAAAAAAATTCATAACTTCGTCAATTCTCAAGATATCAAATCCAATTAAATTTATTATAAATCTTCTTAATATTATCTACAACTTTCATACTGACAAGTTTTTGATAGAACCAATTCGTACCGCTAAAAAAATAATAAAAAACGAAAACAAAAAAGGGGTAGTTGAAGAAGAAAATAATCCATAACTTCGTCAATTCACAAGATATAAAATCCGCATAAATTTATTATATATATCTCCTTAATATTATTTACAACATTTATATTGACAAGTTTTTGATAGGACCAATTCTTACAGCAAAAACAAATTAAAAATATATAGCGGTTGAAGAAAAAAATTATCGTATTAAGGGTGTATTCAAATCCAAACTGCTTATTTTCTGACTCATTTTAAATTCATTTTTGCTCTCAAACGCATCCAATTGGTAGATTCTCTTATTCAGAAACTATATAATGTACCGTAATGATCGATTTTTTGATAGAGGCAGAATATATTTCAAAAAATGATGTCAAAGTGGGCATTTTGAACCGAATTTCCCGATGCGATTGTGTTAGAAACGAAAAATATGGTCCTACTGAGAAAATAATTGTTTATGAATCAGTTTTAATTAATTGAACGAAAAATTAAAACACATGTTGCTTATAAATCTCTTAAAAAATCACGTCAGCAAGTTTCATATTTTTCCTTTTAAAAATGAATCTGAAAATGTGTCAGAAAATTTCGCGTTGTTGAGCATGGAAAAATATTTTTTTAATACTGCCTTAACATGATTCTGATAAAACCAGCAATTATATAAAAATAAAATTAAAAACTCGTGAAAAGCGGCTAGATAAAATTGTTAAAGTGGGTTTTTCTCTAATCATGATTTAGTTTTTGCTGGTGAAATTAGTACTTAACTTCGAAATCTACCTGCGCCTGTAGGCCGAGCCGGCAGGGATTTTTTTTTTTAAATAACTTTTGTATTAACTATATCCCAACAATCTTAGCGGTGTTAATCATCATTTATTACAAATAAATTGGCGGTAAATGGATACTATGCCAGTTCGTGTATTCTATTCCTTAAAACAATGATCATTAAAATTTATTTCATATTTTTTATTATACGCTCTTTAAACGCAATTTTTTTCATCTCATTACTCTCGTGAAATTACATAGTTAACATTCCACACTAAAACCTATGTCACGTAATAGTGATATATTTAATTTTGAATACCACACATTATTTTTTTCCGGTTCACAGCGGATATGATAGCATTTTCTATGTTAATTTCCGCCTGTTGTCAAATATGTAGTTAGTTGTGTGTTGTGTCATACTGTTTGATTATCCGGAATTCGATTTTAGATGCTTCCCCCCTACACAAAAAGTGTTAACTGTGTTAACATAAAAAACTGCCCACCACTTTCTTCCTCATTTTACGATATAAAAAATAGTTCATTTAAAGCCTTATGTCTATAAATTTAGAAAAAGTAAATGGTCAAGTGGAGTATTACCCGCGCTCAGAGGATTACGTACAATAAATATATGAATTATTAACTGTACTATTAAAAAAGTCGTTACTAAAAGAAAAATAAGACTTTGTAGAAAAACTATACAATGTAGGGTTTGGGATAGCTGTATATATGCTAGAAAAGTATGAATGGATATACCGTAAAGTTCAAAGAGATAGGAAGCCTAAATAATATCAAATATTGCTATTCTGTATAACTCTTATTTAAATCTTATCCTAATTTGTTTATGATGAACTTAATTCGGCAGTGACAATAAAGTACTGCATATTTCAACTTTATTTGGCGTTTCATAAAACTAAATTCAGCGTCGTAATAACCTTTTTTTTATATTGTATATAAAACAAAACCCTTGTTCAAAGTTTAAACTTGAACAAGGCACTTGAAGCTGAGAGCTCTTCGATAAAAGGTCGCAAAGTAGTAACACCTCTCTGGTCCGTGCCGCATTTTTCCAGATAGGTTTTTAATTAACTTTTAAAGACATGGGAGGCGTACTGAGAGATCTACTCAATGCAAACCAGTCGCCAATCCCATAGTATATTCATGTGATTAATTCTAATTAAATTACTCTGTTTTTAACCATTTGACGTTTATTTCTTTTATACTGCTATACTGGAGATTGTATTACACAAATGTATCATTAAAAGTTGTTATCTAGGCTTTAAAAGGCGATGGTACATAGAGTACGCCGCCACTGTCATTATGTATGTCCAAACATTCCGTGTCTTTAAGGGTTAATATCTTGGCTAATTACCGACGTTTTTTTCACAAATTATTATCAACAATGCTTTTATACTTCTGCTACGATAGGTACCTCTAGCGTTCCTCAACACCTTTGCTGAATACCCGCAAATCGAAATTTGTGTGTAACGGAAAAAATGCTCTTTTCTCAAAAACTATGTGACCTAGCGTAATCGCTATAACTTTCCTGCAAGGTTTATATTAACGTCTACTATCTCTAATTTTTTCATAATTTTAGTTTCAGTAGATTCGGAAATAGATGGGGGGGGGGGGTGATATATTTTTACACTACATTTTAGACGATATCTCTGAAAATATAATACCTAAAATTTAAAAAAAAATGTATTTTTGAGTTCAGCGTTACGAAAGCTTTCACACAATACCCCACATAATATACAAAGGAAAGATTTTTTTTTCAAGTAACGTTTTTAGCCCTCTACATTTTTAAATAAAAATATTTGTAAATGCTTAATAATCTGTAAATATGTGGGTCAATAGTCTTTATTACTTCCTCCAATTTTAACTTTCCACGTTCCATAGTTTACGAGTAAAATGGCTATGATAGACAGACAGACACAGGAGTGATCTTATAATGGTTCCGTTTTTACTTTTTAAGTACCGAACCCTAAACAGATATTGGTGTATAAGTGTAATTTCAGTCTATCTAAACTAATGGTTTGTAAATTTAATCCCGATTATTAAATCTTTCTTATAAGAAAACTGCTCAGAAACTTTATAGTTATTTTACGAATAAAGAATCAGTTAGATTCAGTACCGACTTCACAGGCCAGCGGGTCCGGCCTAGGGCTTCGACTTAATCATAAGACCCGAATCAGCAGAATCTGGATTACTATTTTAATTCTTTCTTATTCTCTCTCTCTTTATATATATATAACGATTATTAAATTTCCGCGCTTCAGTAAAAATATTTCATAAAATTCTCCTATCTAACATGACTCTACAATCCTAGTTCATTTAATTTTTTCCTGTCTTAAAAAATATTCCAATCTTTCATCTTACTTAAATTCATCTCTATTTAAAAAGCTTATATTAATACTTTATTTCTCTTTCAAAATCTATTTTTAAAAACATTTCACGTATTATTATTTGTTTTTTGTTTGACTTTTTATTTTTTATATCAATCATAAATGTCGATATGAATTCTAATTAAAATTACCTGTTTTGTAAATTTCATTTTTAACCCTTTATTTTTTAATTCTACACTGATGTTTAAAAATTAAGGAGCAGTGATCAGACGCCTTCGATTTTACACGTTTTGTCGAATATCGACTGAAATTCTTGGCGAATCGTCCTTGAACTTCTAGGATGTAAAGAACAACTTTGACTTCATATTTTCCCTTGAAGATTTAGTCGCAAGGACGATGAGGGGGCAAGTATAAATTTAATAATAAAATAGTATTTGTGATCGCACACGTAACAGAAAAGGCTCAAAATGGTCTGTCACTGTATAAAATGACTATGTGGGTCCTGTTCAACGTTTCAATGCATTTGTCTAAGCATAGCACTCATATTCGTGAAGGTATTAACGTTTCTGTGAAATTTTCAAAAGTTTTTTCTTTACAGCATACAGAGTTTTTAACCAAATTTAAAACAACTTTTCGAAAACTTGACAAATAACAGTAAAAACAGTTTTCTGCAATTAAAACATGAATATATTGAATATTTGATTAGATATGATGAGATATGGGCATTTGTATGAAATATTTTCTAACTGCGCATGCGTGGAAGATTCCAAAAATTTTATTTGATACTTTGGTATTTAGCTACTAGTAGTATATAACACTCCGTCAAAAATGACGGAATGTTGATCTGCGTTTCCTTTTCATAAGATTTCATACAAACAAACTGAATGAAGGTGTTATCGTGAAAGGGTTTGTATTGTAGAAAATGACAAAATCAAAATTATTATTATTATTTCTTTCGTAAAATTTTAATTTAATTTTATCAGTATTTAAGATGTTAGCTTATATCCATCTAAAATTTGCTTGCATTGAAAATAAAATAAATATTTCTTATCAAATGTAATTATGTAAGGAATATACAATGCCATGTACTACATATATTAATTACATCAATGCAGGTAAAATTTTAATTTGTAACATTGTAAAATTTGAACATAACCTTGGAGTGAAAACAAAATTGTAATTTAATAAGAGAATGTGAAAAAATAATTTTCTCATACTAATGCAATCATGATGACATCTTTATATTTCATAACACCTGGGGAAAAAAAAAAAAACTCATTTTATTTATAATGCAAACAAAATTCTTAGAAAAGCGTATAATTGTTAACCTCTTGAAAAATTAATAAAACAAAATTTAAATTCTATCAAAGATATCATAACAAAAAAAAAAATCATTTTATTTATATTGAATGAAATTTTAAAATTACATAACGAAAACATTTAAAAAATGATCTCGAATTACACCATTACGTCCTGCATATATATATATATATTTATTTATTTATTAAAAACTATAATTTCAGTCAAACGTTCCATCATTTATATTGATTGCCGAGAGATGGCGCCAAAAGAACGTTGAAATAAAGCGTAGTTCATCCATGGAATTGCTATCTTGTTTATATAAAATAATTAGCCCCGTTTTTTCAGGAAACATAAGTCGTATGTCAAAGTGGAAAACGCATTTCAAAATATTGAAAGGCTTTAATAAGCTTTTACAAATATTTTAAGAGCATAATCGGATGTTAAACGGTATTTTTTTAAATGAAACGATCAAAGGGTCTTTCATTTGTTTCTAGATTTAGAATTTATGCTTATGAATGGCAACGCTATTCGTGTTTATATCGTAATTTGTTGTTGATAGCCAAGTATTTTTAAATTAGAACTTAAATCATTATAATTGTATAGTTTTTGAAGCTTTTAGAGAAAATGAAGAAGAACAGATGTAATACAACGTGGATTACTATAAGTCGAACAATTCCTTATTCACGGGAACGGAATGCTTAAGCCTAACATGGCCGCGATATATTTTCCCGAGGAAGAGCCCGATTATCGGGATCAGAATGAGTTCACTCTGGAACTGTTATACACTTAGTGCTATTATATATATGATTTAGGTCAACTTATATAAAAACTTCTGTAAAATATCGCGAAAATTCAGAAAGATTCTGACTATACAGTGAGGTGCTTTCTAAAACTAGCTGGCAGGGCTGCCACTGGCGACTATTTTTCTATTTTATTGGCACCACTATTTAAAAATAAAGAAATTTTGTTGTCTATTTCTCCCGCCCATGTTGTTAAATTACATTTGATTTTTTTTTGGTTTTGTTTCGAGAAAGTGGTCCCAATAAAATAGAAAAGTAGTCACCACGCCTTGCCAGCTACTTTTAGAAAGCAACTCACTGTATTGGTAGAATCTTTCTGAATTTTCGCGATATTTGTCTGAAATTTTTATATAAGTTGCCCTAAATAGCTGATTACCAAATAATGAAATAAAAACTTTGTAATCTTAAATGCATGCGCTATTAAAAATTATTTCATAAAAATGCTCATATCTCACCGTATCTCATCAAATATTCAATATATTCTAAGTTTTAATTGCAGTATACTCTTCCTGAAGTTATTTTTCGAATTTTCTGAAAGTGGTGTTAAATTTGATGGAAAACTAACTCTGTATGCTATAGACATTTTTTTTTTTTTTTTTTACAGAAACAATAACTTCTTTGCGAATATGAAAGCTATACTTACACAAATGCACACAAAGGTTGAGCAGGACCCACACAGTCATTTAATACAGTGACAGAAGATCTTGAGCCTTTTCTGTTAATGGGTGATCGCAAATATTATTTTATTATTAAATTTATTATTAGTCCCCTTAATCTACTAAGCGACTAAATCTTCATTGAAAAATTTGAAGTCAGATATGTTCTTTACATCCTAGAAGTTCAAGGGCAATTCCTCAAGAATTTCAGTAGATGTTCGCCAAAACGTGTAAAATCCAAATAGTCTGGATACTGCACCTTAATTTTTAGACATCAGTGTAAAAGCCGTATTTGCGCGTTTTTTTTTTTTTGGGGGGGGGGGGGGAAGCCGATTCGCTCCTTTTTTTCGCACTTAAAAATATAGCTCGTCATTGGCTGGTCAGCATATCTGCATTGCTGTATAAACAACTCTTGCTAGCAGCTATTTACAGCAAAACATGAGTCAGGAGCGCAGATTGTGTGTGTGTCTAGAGTTGTTTTCAAAACCCACGACTGTCACTAGGAAGTGATACCCTCAGAATAATAGAGAAGATCTTATTTACATCATTTAAATGTAGTTTTGTGATAGATAACTACTAAGAATTAAGTAGTGAAATGCCGTAATATTCATTATTGTTGTGGCGAATGTTTTCATTCTGTACGATACCCTACAGATTGAATAAAGATGTTTTCCGTAACGGATAACCCTACTCTTTATTTATGGGGAAACACTATGCTTTTCGCGCATGTGCCAAGTATTTAATAAGGACTGCAAACGTACTATTCTAATAAAGTCCCTGCAATATTATATAAATTAGTATAAGTGGTGCTGGCCAGAATTCCCGAATTACGGAAATCGATTCTTGTTTTTGTGGGATCTTTATTATGGACTTAGAGAGAAGAGAGAAAGTCATTGTTTTCACTTAAAGCTTCTCGTCATTGTTACAAAATATTGTAACGTATATATATATATATATATATATATGCATTGAAGCTAAATTTATTAATTTAATTTTAGTAATTTGAAATAGATGATGAATTGTAATTATAATGGTTATATATACAGGGTGTCTCAAAAGGTCGTTTACAAAACTAACATGCTGGTCTGTCATATCATGAGGAACAAGATTTACATAGGAATTTGAGTTCGAAAATGCAAACTGCGACCGCTAGAGGACGATGAGCGCAGGTGTGGACGGGAAGAAGGAAAGGATATCGAAAGAGGTATTAATATGACTTTTAATGGTTTAATTTACAAACGGTGTTCAAAATTCCTTCCATTCGCCGAAATGCATGCTTCACAACATCGATGCATGGATTCACGGACCCAGCAGGAATGTCACGGACACCCGCCCCGCCTCAACGATCCTGGCGACGAGATCCATGTCCGATGTTACGGGCGTCTCGTACATCATGGACTTCATGTGTCTCCAGCTCCACAGATAGAAATCCAGGGGAATCAGGTTGGTGGATCGCGGTGGCCATGTGACTGGTCCGCCTCTGCCAATCCAGCGATTAGGATATATTCTATGGAGGTATTCTTGCACAGTGTAGCTAAAATGAGCAGGCGCTCCATTATGTTGAAACCAGATGTTTCGGCGTGTAGCGGCTGGAACGTCATCCAACAGATCCGGCAAGACTCCGAGGCGCTGAGTTAGTAGGTAAGGGCCATTTAACATGTCACCGATAATAAGGTGTTACGCCCACACGTTTACGGCGAAACGCTGTTGACGTGCATGGGCACATGTAGGCCTTGGGTTTTCATGCTCCCATATGTGCATGTTGTGCAGGTTCAGGACACCGTCCTGTGTAAAACAGAATTCATCCGAAAATAAAATCCACGATGGAAAATTCGGCTGAGCGACCCGTTGTTGCAAATACCAGCGGGCGAATGCAACGTGTTGGGGATAATCGTCAACGCACAATGCCTGTAATCTTTGTAAATGGTAGGGGTGTTGCGTGTCTTCATGCAGTATGCGCATAATGCTGGAAAGATGTGTCCCCAAGACGCGTTCACTTGCTTGGAGATTTGTTTGCGAGTTCCTGTAAAATTCCCGTAGCACGGTTTCCTCTACGACAGGCGTGCGTTTAGTGCATTCTCGACCGATGTAACTACGTACTTGGAAAGCTCCTGCTTCACGCAATCTGCGGTGCAATTGTCCAAACAAAACATGACTGACGTCTGCTTGGGAAGCGCTCAAGGTCTATCCGTACCGCGGCTCGTGCATTTCCATCCGCGGTGCTGTATACGTAATGCATATCGGCCAATTCTGCGTTACTAAACGGATTCCTCCTTCTCCTGCAACGTCCTCACCTAAAATTATTACGCTTTCCACTCTCACGTAAGCCTGCGCTCATCGCCCTTTAGCGGTCGCAGTTTGCATTTTGGAACACAAGTTCCTGTGTAAATATTGTTTATCATGATATGACAGACCAGCATGTTAAGTTTGTAAACGACCTTTTGAGACACCCTGTATATATATATATATATATATATATATATGGAAGGTGTTATGAGGTAATCTGTCATATAGTAAAACTAAAATACTAAGATTCTAATTAGTATTGAAGATCTTGAAGGTATGAGACATTACTTTTTAATATTTTATATTTTAAATAGTGATAATTCTTAATATTTAAATATTGCATGTTAATGAATTTTATAAGAGTGCTTAGTATCACCTGTTAATATTTTAAACATATGCCACGAAGAAGCAAATAAATCAATACATTTTTCACCAAAAAGCTTTCACTTCAGTTTTCTCGAAATTAATTTTTGTTACATTACGTGTTTTCCCACCCAGCTCTTCAATTGTGTTAAATATCGTAATATCTTGCAAATAAATATCCATACATTATTTAATAATTTGGCATAGTTTCAGAAGAATATAATATGAAAATAAACGAATTATAATTTAGAATAGCAAGGAGGTTATAATTTTCGCTGCAGACTTGCTTTTTTTCACTTTTAGAAAAATACATGTTAACTTGTAAGAGTAACTAAAAAATTAACCGGGCCCATGTCCCTCATTCCCATAATAAAATTAAGATGATTCTGGGTTGCTAGTTAAATATTTTTTCCCGTAAGTCATTA
The DNA here is from genome assembly GCA_963932465.1 of Maratus speciosus. Taxonomy (NCBI): domain Eukaryota; kingdom Metazoa; phylum Arthropoda; class Arachnida; order Araneae; family Salticidae; genus Maratus; species Maratus speciosus. The sequence continues at coordinate 142,071,245 of OZ010787.1, read as the reverse complement.
TTTTTTCGCATTAAAATTTGGTAATGTAATGAGCTTTGTAAATAAGTTTTCCTGCATCTTGAATGCAAATCATTTATTCTATTAAACAAGATTTCAAAATATTAAATCAAGCAATTATCGAAAAGAAAAATATTTAAAGTTTTACAGTCTACGCATGTTGCTCATTCTTAGTATACACAGCAAGGCGAAATTTTCTCATAAAATCTAAGTCGCAACGCAATCCACTTATTCGGTCAAAAATAAAAGCTGTCTCGCTTCCAGTCGACCCTGAATTTTCATCCAAAACAATCATATACACTATTTTTGATGTCTACATTCCTTTTTCTATACACGTACAAAATACACAACGATGAATGAGGTATCATTCGGATTTATTTAACATAGTACAACAGTCACATTCAGTTAAAATACGTTGTTTCATTAAAAATTGCAGTTCATTAAAAATTAATTTAAAAAAAGTATCAGCAAATAATCTCAACGATTGCAGTGTTAAAGCCTTGCACAGATCTACTGGAAAAGAGGTTATTTTAACAAAACTTTCAACAGAGTTCCCCTTTTTGTGCAAAATATGACGAAATCAAGAGGAATTATCGAAGTGACTACCATCCACATCCAAATAATACTTAGATAAAAGCTCATATTTCAGAATGTAGCTTACTGTACATAAGGTGTCATTAACCGTATATCTGTGAATTTCCAGCATTTTCTGTTATTTCATCGTATCACACGTATTTACAAGTACATACGTATTTAAAAGTATCTTAAAAATAGCGACATTATGGTTAACGATTTGATCGAAAAGCGAGATTTAATGATTATGATAAAAAATCTTGGTTATGGTCTTGATATGAGATAGATTATGATAAAAAATCTTTTTAGAGTGAGATACCCTGTATTGTTGACTGAAGAAGTGGATTACGATATAAGTTTTATTGCAAATATTAGTCATGTTTTAGTGTACTGCTCTGCTGTTTTGTTTTGAAAGAGTTTACTGACACCCTGTATAGTGAAAAAATAAAAAAACTTAATGGAGACGGACGAACCGGATGCAGTGCTATCAATTTATTAACGTTTTCCCTTATTTCTGTCAGCAGCATTCTAAAATGAACATGATTAAATGCTTGCAGTTGATTTCTGTTTTTAGAGAAGGGTCATGTTCCTGCATCAAACCTACATTTCTATATATTACTTCTCTTTTAAGAATCCCTGTTTTAAATAAAAACTCGGCAGTCTGGTTATTTTCTTCGCGTTTTCCATGAAATATTAAGTAAAATTGGGTTGGTGGTATTTTTAAATATATTTTACAAGGCAAATTTAGGTTAAAATTTTCTGTCATAAGCATTTTCTATTGTTTAATCTTTCTAATATTTTACTGATCAACAACTTAATTTAAAATTTGTTTCTATATTTCAGATATTTATTGTTTTCTGGATAGTTTTCACAGATAACTTGAACATAGCAACGTTACAATCGAAAAAATTACTCTGAAACTATCATATATATTATTACTTTCTTCTATCTCTAAAAGAAGTATTGTAAATCGTGAAAATTTTCGAATTCCGGTTTTTGACGGATTTGCACGTTTTAGGGGTCAGAGATCCCGAAAAACAGGTTTTTACAAAATGTCTGTCTGTACGTGACACAAATTTTGTGGGCGCTCTACCTCAAGAGCTAATGAACGGAATTTAATAAAACTTTAGATTCAGTTAGTACCTGATATAAATTGGTGCTGATTACTTTTTGGTATAAATCGCCCAACTGGTGGCGCTGCTATGCTGAATTTTTCACGATTTCTGCAATAGCTATATCTCAAGAATTAACGCACGGATTTTTATGAAACTTCCGATTCAGTTAGTCCTCAATATAATTTACAGCTGATTACTTTTCAGCGTAAATCTCCCATCAGGTGGCGTTGCTATGCTGAATTATTCATGATTATCGCAATAGCTCTATCTCAAGAACTAATGCACGAATTTTCATCAAACTTCAGATTCTGTCGGTCCCTAATATAAATTAGTGCTGTTTAGATTTTGGTCTAAATCGCCCAACAGGTGGTACTACCATACTGCATTTTTCACGATTTCCTCAATAGCTATATCTCAATAAATAATGAATGAATTTTCGTCAAACTTAAGATTGAGTTAGTCCCTGATATAAATTGGTCCTGATTAGTTTTTGGTGTAAATTGCCCAACAGGTGGCACTGCTATGCAAAATATTTTACGATTTCTGCAATAGCTCTATCTCAAAAACTAATGCACTGATTTTCATCAAACTTCAGGTTCAGTTAGAAATTGACATAAGTTGTTGATGATTAGATTTTGGTGTAAATCCCCTAACCGGGGGCGCTGCTATATTTAATACTTAAGAATATCCACTAATACCTATGAAGTACGAATACTAATTTCTTTTTATTTTGTGGAACAGCAAGAAACTTTAATTTATATCATCATACACTGGCCTCTAAATGTTAAGGTACAGGGATTGGATGCTTTCGATCGTACACGGTTTGTCGAATATCTACCAACATTATTGGCGAATTGTTCTTGAACATCTGGGATGTAAAGAACATGTTTGATTTCATATTTATCGGTGAAGATTTAGTCGGAGAAACAATTGGGGGGCTAATAATAAATTTAATAATAAAATAATATTTGCGATCTCCGTTGTAACAGAAAATACTGGAAATGGTTTGTCATTGTTTTAAATGACTATCTGGGTCCTGTTCAATGTTTGTATGCATTTGTGTAAGCATAACACTCATATTCGGAAAGATGTTATTGTGTCTGTGAAAAATTCAAAAGTTTTTTGTTTATAGCATACAGAGTTTTCAACCAAATTTAACACAACTTTCCGAAAACATGACAATTAACAGTAGCAACAGTATACCGCAATTAAAACATGAATATGGGTGGATTTTTTATAATGGGCCAAAATGGATATTGACAATTTAAAAAATTATTTTTAGTATCACCTATGATAACAAATTATGTAGTATGAATATTTGAGCTGCATTTTCTAAATAAGTTTGTCTATTTAGCTCATTTCGAGAGAAAAAAAGGAGAGAATGTCATTTGGGTGACTTTTTAAAACCAGTTGTTTACAAAAGTATTAGATGAAGAATGATACATTTTTTAAATATATAAAAGGGGCTGAATTGTTTATTAAGAAAAAGTCTTAAAACAATCTACATGAATATTTATTTTCATAAAAAACGTGACAAAAACATGCAAAAAGAAATATTTTGTGATTCCACATATAAAAGTTTCAATTAAAAAATATATATATATACTTAAGAGAAAGCTTTAAACATATCCATCTCCTTAAACAGTACATACTGATAAGTTTTGAGACAAATTTTTAAAAAAATGTATTGTTTTAATTTATAAATTTAGAAATTATTACTGTGTCACCCCATTGATGCTAGTGTCACCCCAATGACCAAGTGTCATCCCATTTCAGAATTTGCTATGGGATGACACTTGAGGAAGAACATTCTATACTGGACACACCATTATTAGAAATATGAATCTTATGGGTATAGAAAGAATATAACACATTGAAATAAAAACAAATACATATATTGCCCTAAAATTTTATATTTTGAAAATGATGAAAAACAAAAATTATTTATTGAAGACATATATGTCTTCAATAAATAATTTTTGTTTTTCATTTTTAAAATTTATTACTGAAAAAAAGGGGGGGGGAGTATTGCTGATATCACTGCTAATCAGCTTTTTTACCAAAAATATATATATATGTATTAATCAATTTTTTTTATAGTTATTAACACTGGCAAACCTGAAATAAAACTTCCTTACTTTTTGATTTTGATGTGAATTAATAGGGTTACCTTTATGAGGAAAGTGTCATTGAATGATTCAAGGAAAATGTATCTCATTTTTATTACGCATATTTAATTATACATTATTAATTATTTATTTGACCTTTACTTTTAATAATTTAACCATTTTTTAAATTATCTTACTTTTTATCATTTTAGTTTATTACTTTACTTAATTATTTTAATATTTTGCTGTATTGCAAACATTCATTATACATTTGATTGCATTATTACATTCAAATTATTGTCTAAAAAATGTTAACAAACCAAAAATCCACAAAATTCTAAAATATACACAACCTCTGGTCCCAAGCTGAGCGGATTTGAGCGAATCAACTGTATCTATCCCTTCTCGAGCATAAACAATGTGTAAAATATTTTTTTTTCTGCAAATTATGTTTTTGTTTAATGATATATATGACTGATATATGATATAAATATTACTTATATGGCTCATATATGAGCATTTGGCTTATACATATTGTGCATGATGTTTGTATGATGTATATATAAGCTTGGTGATGATCTTTAGCAAATTTGAAACTGCTGCCTTGACATAATTGTAATTGAGGAGGCTGCTATAACGAGAAAGCACCAAATTTTATTTTATTTTTCTTTTTTATCCTTACTTTATATAAATATAGATCTTTAAATGCTCAAAGTAAAGGACACGGTTGAACATTATAAAGTACTTGACTTTTATGTATTTTGTAAACATTGCATCAGTAGTTGTTTGTTTAAAAAATAATAATAAAAATTTGATAAATAAATTAAATTAAACACCGGCTAGTAATTTTTAAAAATACATAAATGTTTTTTTTTATATCATTCAAAGCTGGATGAAAAAAACTTCATTTTATTATGAAATAACACAAGATGTCTGATGCAGTAGGTAAAAATTAAAACTAAAATTAAATTATTTTTAATTTGCATCTAACGTTATGAATTATTGATATGTGCTATTAAATACAATCCATCTTTTCATTTTAATGAATTATTATTCTTTTTATTTATAGGCTTTGAAGCTGCTGTCTGTTAAATATAATGAAAATAAGTCTGAGAAGCATTAACGTAAAACAGTTTTCCCCAAACAGTTTCCGCAGGATCATCCTGCCTACTTTATAGTAATGGAATATAGCACCCCTTTTGCCTTTCAGTGAAAATATATTTTATATATGAATTGTAAAAAGAAAATATTGTTGTCAACAAGAGCCAGATTGGAAAATAAATAAATAAAACTTCATTTTTGAAAGTATTTCTTGCATCTGTATTGTATATTCCTTTATAACAATGGTAATATATGTACTCTGTTCATTAAAGATTTTGAATAATTTTAAACTAAAAGTTTGTACATAATTTTTAACCATATTTTATGCATGAAAATATTTGATAAATTTCATTTTTAATGCTTAAGCAATGTTTAAATAAACTTTGATTTCAAAACATTACTTAAATACACTGAATGTATTGTTTTTCTTATTTTATAATATACTACAAATAATCAGGTTAATCTGAAATACATTTGATAATTTACATATTTAATTGTACAAAATGTAAATTAATTTATAAATGATTATTCAATATTCAATTGAATATATGATATTTAATTAAGAGCACAGATTAATTTTTTAAGATTTAGTTTGGTGATAACATAAATAAAAATCAGTATTTAAATGAATAAGTTTTGGTGATATACTAAATTTTGTACTAGTACTCTTATCTTTGCTTTACAATAATATATAGTGTATAACAATATGCAATAATATTTTAAATTTACCCCCCCCCCCTCTCCAAATGGCTTTTCAAAAGATTTTTCCTTTTAGTGAGTCAACTCCCTAACACTCTTTCACAAAGTTAGCTTAAACTGATTGATATACTTAAAAAAATATTTTTTGAAAGATATTTATCATGTATATGAAACCATTTTACTGATATTGTATTCTGGCATGTAACACATACGTATACTTTTAGATTTAATTTTTGTATTTTTTATTATAATCGCCATATGTTGTGCAGATTGTTGTTTGATTGTTTGCAAAAACTTTCATAAGATACATAGTGAAAATTAAGATGTAAATTATTTTAAAGTGCAATACTATTATTTTTCATATACTCTAATAGCAACATTTTTTTAAATATAAATTGCATGTTGATTAAATCAAAAGTCTTAGTTCTTATGATCATAATTTTTATAATTTATTTTTAAAATTGATGCATAATGTGCACCTATAAATTTTGATAATTTTTCTTCTATCAAAAGTTATTGTTACATACCAGAATATACAGTATGTATTTTTACATTAATCAGTGCAAAGTCAATTACTAAATGAATGAAATGGAACTATTTTATAATCCACGCATGAGTAATGGAAGGTTAATCTTGCAGTCCAGGGATATATATATATATTTTTTTTTTTTTTTTTTTTTTTACATATTATGACAGTGCAGTAGGGAGTAGGTCTGCATATGAAAAACAAAGTTCGCGCTCGTATTACATTTTAAATTTCTATAATGATATTTCAAAATATTGTTTGTTATTATTATTAAAAATGTAAAATAATTTTTTTGCACACCTGGAACAAATTCAAATTTCATTGTGTAAAATTTTATTCACAATACATAAAAGTTGTTAGAGAATATCACATTTTCTTCCATGAATTAGCAGCATTTGAAAAACTCAAAATTTTCAATTTCTTTGATACATTCCATTCTTAAGTGTAACCATCCTTAAAAGGAAAATTATATTCCCTGTTAGAGCTATTTTAATTCAAGTGAAAAAAAAAGTGGAGTAGTTGAATAACACTGATTTTACAAAGAATTTAAAAGAAAAAATCCATTGTTCGCAAAATGTAAAACTTTGCAGTTGACGATATTGTATGCTAATGAATAATATAATAACATTTCTAAATACAACGGCAAAATTCTACGAGTTCTAGCCATCACTAATTTCTTTTAAAAATCTTCATCTGATTTAATTACAGATATATGTTATTAAGTAAAGCGAAGATTTCCATTAAAAATGAGTGCTAGCTAAAAATTGTAGCAGTTGGCAGCTATGCAAATATAGGACCGTTTTAGAAGCATTATCATCACCAATGATAATATAAACGAAAACCAAGAAATATATATATATTTTTTTTTCCAGGAGAAATAGTACATAAAATAAAAATGTGAAGAATAGCAGAAATGCATAGATTTCTAGAATCTAGAAATGCACAAAACATAAAAGCCAGTATGCTGGTAGGTATCTTAGATTTTTCATTTCCTTATTATCCATAGAAAGTTTCTAATAATGAAATAAGATTGTAAACATTAAAATGTGTCATTTCCTTTTACTAAAATAAATCTTCTAAAATTAGTAAACTATTTTGAGTACAGATGAAGAGCACTAACTAAAGTAGTTTCTTTGAAGATCTAACAGAATTGAAAGTTTTAAAAAGTTAAAAATAAGTGTTAGTAGCAGTAATATTTTTAAATATAATTGCTTTTGCAAGCACAATAAATTTACTGTGCTTTAAATAATTTAAGTTATTGTTTGACAAAACAAAACTAATTTCTGTTATCTTATTGAATTAAAAAATTATTTTATTTATCTAGAATTAATGGATGTGAAAAAAAAAATGTATACATGGGTACAGAGATAAATTTTAACATTTTAGTTAGCTATTTTTTTTTATATGATTTTGAGAAAAAATGGAGGATTTATTTTTTCCTAGTTATTTTAAATAATTAAAATGCATGACTTATTTTATTTATTTGTTTTTTGATATGTCATCTTTCTTTATGGAAAGATAATATAGATTCGTCTCATTTTGGTTTAAAGTATGTATTTTTGATCTATAAACACATTCATATAACAGTTAAAAAGGCGTCTATATTTCGTCCGAATGCCGGTATTTTTGGATGTAATATGAACAAATTTTGTACGTATGTAATATGAACAAATTTTGGACATAATATGGACAAATTTTGTATGTATGTAATATGAACAAATTTTGGACGTAATATGGACACATTTTGTACGTAACACGGACAAATTTTGGACATAATACGGACAAATTTTGGACGTAATACAGACAAATTTTGGACGTCTACTTTACGTTAATTTTATGCTCATTGTATGCTCATTTTGTGGCCCAAAAGACGTACTTATTACGTAAAGGGGGGTGACATTTGGACGTAATTTGATGAAATGTAGATGAAGTCCAGATAACTTTTAGACTTCAACTGGACATGTCCATTGATCCAAATTACGTAATTTAGGCGAAAATTAGACGAATCTGTGTTGTGTGGGATAATGGCCTCATTTGTTAAAGGTGGACTCGTTTAGAATTTCAAGTATTTGTCTCTGAAAAATAAAGTCTGTGTCATCATTTCTGGAAAAATGCAAAACTCCCCAATCTTTGATTTCTTCCGCAACTTCACCTCGTACATCTCATCAATTTCAACAGACGTGATTTTACCAATGAACTGGTGTTTGCTTCTTTACTCCAAATACTCAACTCTTACCCATGCACCAAAATTAAAAAGTTTATGAGAGTTGCTTGAAACAGATTGTGGAAGTACTAATTATGAATGTGAAGGAAAAAAAGAATGTTTATGTGATAATTTTTTAACATTGATAATGAAAAATATAATGCAATTAGAAATGAATAACTTAAAAAAGATACATAAAATTGGTTCTACCAGCACCACATTGAAGTCAAAGATAGGCTTGTCCGAAGGGACGTGATTACAAACACAGTCGCGGCAGCAAACAGAATAGCTGAGATTTCGGAGAAAGATTCTCGATCTTTTCTCTTTTGAATACGTGATTTGATGAATTTTCATAATATTTGGGATTGCGTGGTAATTTGCTTGGTAAGGATGACCTCATAGCTTCAATTTCTTCTTCTTTAATAAGAAGAACTTCCACTTTACTCTCCTGAAAAACTTTAACAAAATCTTCTGCTGCTGATATATCATTACCATGCATTACAAAAGAATCTGCGCTTCTTTTCAAAAAACCTCCTACCCCATCCATAGCTCCTTTACCATGTCCGCTTTCGGAATAGTTCCATGATAAAAATTTTATGTTTGAAAAAAAGGTGCTATTCTGTGTGATCATGAAAAATATGTTTGACCTAGTTCGATATTGTGATGTAGGCCCATCTGAGAAGAAAAGAATCGTGTCGATACCTGGAATTTCATTTATAAGCTTCTTTAATATGGGGTCTAAATGTGCCCAAACAGCATGAGCACCATGATCTAAGTTATTAGATACTGTTGCAAATGGCAAGCATGAAACTGAATCATTTTCTAAATAATAGACTACACGCTACACCGGTAAGAATGGATATTTGTCGCTTTGATGGCCCAAAGTACATGGATTGAACTTCATCAAAGATTTTAGTTACATAATTTTCTGTGTCAATAATAAATGAGCTGACTCGACACGATCCAGATTAAATAATTGTATTAATATAAAAAGATAAGAAATCACATTTTCGTAGCTATAGCACACACGCTAACAAGCGAGAAGCGGCAATGACAACAACTGAACGTTGCCAATTCAAATCACATAACTTCTTCTCAAAAGGCTGTTGCCACTTCACAAATTTAACACAGTATACAAGTTAAACATACAGTTAAGTTATATACATAATAAATAACATTTAAAATATTAGGATTAACATAATTTAACACGCCCCCTTGCTAATTACTATTTTAAATGATTAGAGTCTTCAGTTAAACTATTTAGCAATTATAAGTGAGGGCATAATAATACCCAATATAATACTTCTTAGATACACAATATAGTGCATAAATTAACACCTTACTTGTTGCACTGGTAATAGAAATGAAAAAAAAATATGCAGGAGGAAAGGGTCCAATATTTACAGTTCATCACTATGTCTTTATGCAATACAGTTCATACCAATGTCCTTATATAATACAGTTCATATCAATATCCTTATGTATTACAGTTCATACCATAATTGAACTTGGACAATATCTTCTTAGACACTGCTTTTGTCAATAAATCTGCATAGTTATTTTGGGACGACACATACTCAAACTGTATCACTTTGTTGACCACTAAATGTCTTAGGAAGAAATATTTAATTTCTATGTACTTGTTTCTTTCTGATGTAACAGGATTTTTTGCAATAAAAATAGCACCTTGATTATCAACATAGACCTTTTAAGGAGTATTCACAAACTCCACACAAATCTCTGAGAGCAAGTTCTTGATCCATATCACTTCTTTCGCCACATGACACATTTCAACATACTCTGCATCTGTAGATGATAAGGCAGTGGAAGTTTGCTTCTTGCTTGACCAGGAAAGGGGTGCACTAGAGAGAAAAATTGCATATCCGCTAAAAGATTTTCTATCAGTTTTGTCGCTGGCCCAGTCGGCGTTTGAAAAGATTTGTCTCAGAGAAAAGATTTGTAAGCCTTCGCTATTCTTCTTGAACCTAAGTTTCTTGTGCATGGATCTTTAAAAGGTATCTCATCATATGCTTGATTCCCCTCCAATGTTCTTCGCTTGGCTTCTCATTAAATTGACTCATATGTGTGGCTCCATACGCCAAGTCAGGACGGGTGCCACATACCAAATGCAAGAAACTTCCAACTGCTTGTCTGTAGGGTATTCTGCTGCTTTCTCCTTTAATTTTCTCCCACTGATAGTCATCGACATGCTTGTATTTGATGTTTGGATTCAAAGGTGTTGCTGCGGGTTTGGCTTCTGACATTATAAATGTGTCAAGGATTTCATTAATATAAGAAATCTGATCTAGAGTGATTGAACCATCAATATCTTTGTCTATCTTCATTGACAAGATTTGGCTGGCTGGTCCAAGATCCTTTGCAATGAATTTTCTTTTGATGGTTTGCTTAAAGTCTTCTATATTGTTCAAGCTTCCAATAATAAGCAGATCATCTACATATACACCAATGATGGTATCCTTTTTGGCATTGTAATATATGCAGGGGTCTGCATCAGATCTTTTAAGATCACATTCAGTCAAGAATTTATCTAAACAAGAATTCCATACTCTGCCAGATTGTCTGAGACCATAGAGACTTCTCTTTAGATGGCATACTAGATTTTCTTTGCCCTTCACAACACAACCTACTGGTTGGGCCATGTAGATGTCTTCCTCCAATGTTCCATTAAGGTACGCAGCTGTCACATCCATTTCGTGAACTTCAAAATCTTTTTTCGCAGCTATGGCAAGTAACAGGCGAGTGAATTTAAGCTTGATGACAGGTGAGAAAGTGTCTTGGAAATCTACACCGGATACTTGAAGGTAGCCCTTTGCCACTAATCTGGCCTTAAACTTTACTCGTTTTCCAGTGTCCTTCCAGTGTCCCCCCGTTTTCCAGTCAATCCTTCTTCTTGCGGAAGAGCCATCTGGAAGATATTATCTTCACACCAGGTGGTTTGGTGGTAAGCTCCCATGTTTGGGCTTGGGTGAGGTTTGCAATTTCTTCATTCGTGGCTTTTTGCCACATGTCTGCTTCAGGAGATTGCATGGCTTCCTTTACTGTTACTGGGTCTCTCTCATCATGCTGGTGTATCTCTTGGGCATTATAGAGATAGAAATCTTCAAGATGTTTAAATGGCTTGACAGGTCTTGCTCCTTCGCGTCTCTTGTCTGTAAAAGTGGGATTATCTGTCTTCACTTCGGCTTCAGTGTCATGTTTGTCCGACACTTCTATCATCTCTACAGCTGATCTTGGAATATTTTCAAGTTGTTGGTAAGAACATTCTTCAGGACTTGGATTCTCTAATTTTTTATCTGAGTCAGGCAATTGATTTAAATAATCTGTGTCAAGATTGGGTTGTTCTTGAATTATATCTTCTACTTCTGCTTCAGGTGTGTACAAGTGGTGCTCTTCAAAATTTTCAATACTGAGCATGACTTCTTCTGTGGCATTAGGACAATTGTCAGTCTTCAATGGAAAATGTATTTTTCAAAGATAACATGTCTGCTTAAAAGAACTGTTTTTTCTTCAAGTCATACAGCTTGTAACCTTTGACGCCATCTGGGTATCCCACAAAAATACATTCCACAGCTTTTGGGGCCAGTTTGCCTTTTCTTGAGTATGAGCGCACATGGCTCCAAGCTCTGCATCCGAAGACCTTGAGGTGGTCTGTTTTGCTTTCTGAGCCAGCTCATAATCTCTCAGGGATATTTCCATTGATCGCAGTAGAAGGGTGTTTGTTGTGAAGATAGGCTGCAGTAGCTGCTGCTTCTGCCCAGAATTTGTGGTCTGCTCCGGATTCAATAAGTAAACATCTTGTGGTGTTTATCAGGGTTTGATTTAATCTTTCTGACAAACCATTCTGTTGTGGTGTCTCAGGTACGGTAAGTTGTCTTTGAATGCCGTGTGAAGCAAGGTACTTGTCAAATCTTTAATTTCGGAACTCTCCACCATTGTCGCTTCTCAGGAATTTTATTTTTTTTTATGAAGATTCTCAACCATGCAGCGATAATCTTGGAATTTTTCAAATACTTCATCCTTGGGCTTCATGGGATACATTTTGGTATAGTAAGAAAATTCGTCAGTAAATGTTACAAAATAACTTGATCCTCCAAAGGATGTGGGAGAAATTTTCCCAGCAACATCAGAGTGTACAATTTCTAGGAGATCTTTTGCTTTTATACTGGCAACCTTTGGAAACTTCTTTCGCCAAATTTTCCCCTGAATGCAGACAGAGCAAGGTGCGTTTGCTGTCAATTCTTTGTTTTTGTCAACAGACACTAAATCTTTGAGTGTATTATAATGCGGGTGACCAAGCCTGCAATGTATCAGTTCAATACTTTCTGTTTTTGTTAAAGAAGCAATTTCTACCTGTTCTTCAATAATGTAGAGTCTTCCTTTCTTCTTAGCTGATAGGAGTGTTTTGCTATTGTTGTCAATCACTCTGGCCTTGCCATCTGCGAATTCTACTTTCAAGTCTTTTTCTTCGATTCTTCAAATAGACATCAAGTTTCCTCCTAGTTTTGGGACATATAGGGCATTTTGAATAGTAATGTTTCTTTCTTCACCTTCTTCATCTATCTTGAATGATATATTACCTATTCCGCTGACATTTATTCTTTCTGAATTTGTGACTTCAACTTCAGATGAATATTGTCTAAAGCTTGAAATTTTTCTTCGATCTGAGGTCATGTGTTCAGTGGCTCCACTGTCTAGGATCCAAAGATTTTTCCTCTTTGATTCATCTTCATCTGCTAAAAGTGCAATACTGGTCTTGGGGTCAACTGCTATTTTAGCACTGTTTTGGTTTTGTTGCCTAGATTCTTCGCAATTTCTTGATATGTGTCCCCATTGGCCACAGGAAAAACATTTTGTGTTTTTCTTCTATTAAATTCTGCTTCTTCATTAGGTTTTCTTGGCATATATTTCTTTATTGATTTTCCTGCAGCAGATCTTCTCTGGTTTGATGTAAAACTTCTAGTGTGGAGGGCTTGTTCTTCATGGCTTGCATTGGGTAAACTTTCATTTCTTGATATCCTTTCTTCTTCAACTAGCAATCTGGACTTCACCAATGTAGTTGTCAGGCTTACTTCATCTTTTTCAAAATCCAGAATCAGCGATTCATAGGCCTTAGGTAGCCCTAACAGAATCACTAGAGCGACTTCTCTGTCTGTGAATGCATAACCTCCATTGGATAACTTCATGTGCAAATCCATCAGTCTTGCTAGGTAAGCTTGCACAGATTCATTAGGCTTCATTATAATATTGAAGAATTCTCTCATGAGTTGTGGTGCGTATAATAAACCGAACTTGGTATGCATTTCTTTAAGACAGTTCCAGGCTTCTCTAGCTCTAATACAGTCTCCAGTGTCATCCAGAAAGGTATCCTCAACAATAAGAAATAAGAGAGTAAGCGCTTCGTCATTTTTCTTTCGCTCTGCTTCAGTCATGTCGGTTCAATATCCCGGTTCAACTGCTTCCCAACATCGCTTCTGCACTAAGATAACTCGGGAACGAATACACCATGTGTGATAATTATCGCCGTTTAATTTCGGCATTTTATAATCTTCCGAGGCCATTTTGTACCTGTTACACATCAAAATTTGAATAAAAGTCTACCAGCAAATAATCTTCGTCTAGCGGTAAGGAAGTTTACTCACTTCGTTTTTCAACGTGGTTACGCTTAAGATCGGCTTCGGCCACGCACTACAACTTCAAATAAATAATCTTCCAATCTGGATCGCAGTCAGCTTTTTTAAACAGAGCATCGTGACTGATAACGTGTTAATAATAAATGAGCTGACTCGGCACGATCCAGATTAAGTAATTGTATTAATATATAAAGATGAGAAATCACATTTTCGTAGCTATTAGACCAAGAGCTGTTAGACATTTTAGGGAAGGTATTTGAGGCACCCTGAAAATTTGTGCAACACTTATTTTGTAATGCCTGAATACAAAATCGAACGTCTGGCTGAAGGATCGTGGCCCAAAACCTGTGCCAAACAAAAAATGGCACTTGACACGTGTGTGGCACAGTTTTTGTGCCGACTAAAGTGTCTGTCATTTTCAAAATATTTTTTTCTAAGCATAAATATTATTGTGCCTCAATCTCAGCGTGCCTCAAATACCTTTTTTGGGAAGTCAAAAAATGGCACTTGACACGTGTCTGGCACAGTTTTTGGGCCGACTAAAGTGTCTGTCATTTTCAAAATATTTTTTTCTAAGTATAAATATTATTCTGTTTCAATCTCAGGGTGCCTCAAATACTTTTTTGGGGTAGTGTCAAAAAATGGCACTTGACACGTGTCTGGCACAGGTTTTGGGCCACGATCCTTCAGCCAGACATTCGATTTTGTATTCAGGCATTACAAGAGAAGTGCTGCACAAATTTTCAGGGTGCCTCAAATACCTACTCAAAAATGTTCAACAGCTCTCCTACTATATAGCACACACGCTAACAAGCGAGAAGCGGTAATGACAACAACTGAACGTTGCCAATTCAAATCACATAACTTCTTCTCAAAAGGCTATTGCCACTTCACAAATTTAACACAGTATACAAGTTAAATATACAGTTAAGTTATACATATAATAAATAACATTTAAAATATTAGGATTAACATAATTTAACATTCTGAAATATCAATCTGAAGAATAATTTCATTGCATTTTAAGATTTTTCGTTTATTTTGCAAAGTAGTTATTTGATGATATGCTGAAAAAATATGTTTCTTGAAAGATGGAATTTCTCGGTTAACATATTCCATAATTTTTTAAGGTTTTTTTTATCAAGGGACACTTTTTTGTAATCTTTATTTTTCTCATAGAACCTTTGATGCTCTTCTCAACAGTCTGTGTCACCCATTTAAAATGACTGATGATGTCTTCATTGTGTTGATCAGCTTCATAAGCAATAACATTATCTTTGCACTCTTTACACTTGCCCAGCATACAATCAGCATTTTCATTATTACACGTCAAGCTGTCCACTAATATTTCAGGATCAGCAAAATTGATTATTCCTACAGTGTCCAATTTCTTTGTGAGAAACTTCATATTTTCGTGCTTCACTCAAAGGCAGGTGTTTCTATCGGATAGTCTTGGAAGAACAACCCAGAATGGTTTGTATTTCCAAAACTTTGAGTATGAAATGTTTCCATTTTCCTTAATGAACCTTCTATGTAACTGTTTTATGTTCCCCAACAGTATCCTTTTCTGTTTCCTATTTTTTCCTCGCACAATGAAATCCTTCTTCCCAGGGCACTCTAGGAAACATTATCTCTTTCAAAATAAGATCGAATGGTTTGCACATTAACAGTTACTTTGCTTTTTCTTTCATACTGCGCAACATTTAAATTTCGAGCAAACTTCTAATTTTGTTTTGGGGTCAGAATACCTTGTGCAAGGTGTTGCACTTTATATTTTTTTTAATGTACAGGGTGATCTTTTTTTAAGTGGCAGGGTTTGAAGCATCCTGCAGCGCGATCTAATGACCGAAATGGCACCAAACTTGGTATTTAGACTAATCAAGACATGGGAAAAAGGATTCCGTGAAAAAAAATTAGTTCCAAAAATCGCCGCTAAGGCATTTTGTGGCGTTGCTGTAGCTTACAATAACGAGAATTAGTCTAAAACACGGGTATTAAAGAAAAATGCAAATGTTGTGCGATGACAGCGCCAGTAATAGGGGCTACAAAAGCAAGTAGTAGACAGCTCCGACAAATAATCTCAGCTGAGGTAAACGAGCTCCAGTGAACATGCCTCTGACGTTACCGGAACGTGCGTTACTGGTGAAGCTCTATTATATGAATCAACGTAATGCATCCGCAGCTCTTCGGGAATTTCGAACCAGAAAAAAATTACGAAAGGGGCCTTTGTCGCTGAATGGCCTTAAGAAAATGGTTAAGATGTTCGAGGAAACGGGGTCACTGACCATTCGCGCTGGGAGAGGACGTAAACAAGTATCGGAAGATGTAATAACTGATGTGGCAACTGCAATTGTCGAAGGATCGCAGGGAATCATTGCTGGTACTAGCAGCGCCCGGGGTGTAGCTCGACAATTGGACATGAATTATTCCACGGAATGGAGAGTTTTGCGGTGCGTTATTGGATTTTGGGTGGGGCTTGTGAGTGTTTAAGCCATTTGGTAGGCCTCCCCACCTAGCTGACCCTGTGCGTTATTGGATTTTACCCCTACAAAATCAGCCGCTTGCACGAACTGAAACCAAGTGATTATGATAAGCGAGTGACATTCGCTCTATCGTTTCTTGCCAGGGTAGAAATTGATAATGCTTTCCCATGGCACATTCTGTGGGAAGATGAGTGCCATTTTTATCTCAAAGGGTCCATAAACACACAAAATAGCCGAATTTGGTCTTCTGATTAGCCCCACACCGTGCATGAAATCTCATTAAATTCCCAAAAGTCACTGTTTGGTGTGGTTTCACAGCCGTATTCGTAATTGGGCCATTCTTTTTTGAGACCATCACTCCGACAGGACCCAAAACGTGCACCATAAATGCAGAAAGGTACTACGAAATGCTGCAAACGTTTGTTATTCCACAACTTCAGCAAAGAAACCGTCTCCAACAGACAATATTTTTGCAGGATGGTTCTCCGCCACACAATAGTAATAAGATAAAGCAGCTGTTGCGCCAAAACTTCACTGATGATAGAGTCATAAGTCGGAGTTTTCCAGTTGCATGACCGCCTCGTTCCCCTGACCTCACGCCATGCGATTTTTGGCTCTGGGGTTATTTGAAATCTCAAGTTTATGTTGGTGGAGTATCAAATTTGTCTATTCTAAAGGACAACATAACAAAGACAGTGCGGAATATTCTTCGAGATGTGTTACGTACGACTGTGTAGAACGTTGTGCACAGAATGCACGGTGTTATTTCTGAGAACGGTGCTCACATTGAAGGTGGTCTAATTCCTCACCGGGGAAGTTAATGTAGTAAATAAACATTAATAATTTAACTGTACGATTGCATGTGTTAGTATTTTTCTTTTCTCACATTTTATACATTGCAAAGCGCCACAAAATGCCCTAGCGGCGATTTTTGGAACTAAAATAAAAATTTTTCACGGAATCCTTTTTCCCATGTCTTGATTAGTCTAAATACGAAGTTTGGTTACATTTCGGCTATTAGATCACGCTACAGGGCGCTCCAAACACTGTCACTTTAAAAAAGATCACCCTGTACTTCCACTGATGCATTTATTAAAAATTTGCCTCACACAAGAACGTGCAGGTAGGGTTACAGCATTGGATTTTAATTGGGAATGCAAACTTATTCCATATAAATTTTTTTTGCGAACTGTTTTTGGTACAGTGTACCCCCGAGTCAGAATTTTGACTTCTTTATTAGGTGAAGGTGACGCTGCTGAATTCTTACTAGATGATTGTTTTTATTGAAGACTCTTTTGTAGCGTTTTCACCTTGCGTTGCAATATAGCAATTAAACTATTTCTTTTTTGTATCTCCCTTAACATCCGAGCACGCTTTTGTGTTCGAACTTTCTACCCACGCACCCTTTGATAACGAAGATGCGTATGTGAAAGTGCAACATGTGCTTCTGTTTCAGAATTCATTTGACTTGTGTCTACATTTTCCAACTGTTTCTTTCTCTTCCTACATTTTTCTGAAGCTTTCCTTCAGTACTTCCTCTAATTTCTTTGCTCTCTCGGTGTTAGATCATTAATTCCTTTAATTAAATTTAAATCCTTTTTTTTTTGTAAGCTTCTTTTTTCTTCCTATTTCTTCTTCTTTGTTTGCTTCATTTAATTTTGCTAAATATTTCCCATTCCTTGCATTTGCCTTCTTCCTGTAATTTTTATACTCAGTTGACTTATGCTTTACTTCAGAAACTCTTTTGCGATTTTTTTTTTTTTTTTTTTTTTTGTACTTTAGCTAAACTAGGTACACATACTTCTATAGAATTGGGAATCTGAATATTTTTTTCTTCTAGGACATATTCCATTTTAATATTGTTTTAGATCCGGAGTAACGATTCTAAGCAACAACAAAAAAAATTGACACTAGTATCAACAAACTGCAAGTAAAAGCAATAAAGGCGCCAATAGCTATTCTAAATTCTACGATCAGTTTTTGTTTACAGTTAGTACTCAGACGACTGATTAATAACACAAAATCCAGAAAAAGAATTAAACAAGTAAGAAAAATCATGCGTACAGCATAGATTATGAAACATTTTCCAACACTCCCTGAAAGCTTTAACGAAACTTCGTTACTTAGGGGAAAAAGGTAAATAAGCTAACAAAGTAAACATTTAAAAATCTGATCTCTGTAGTTACCGCCCATAGCAAAATATGTATTCCAATTCTTTTGAACAGCCCTGTATTCGATCTGTATGTTGATATATATACTATATAATGGGAAAATTGAGTTTAGCAAGAAAATGCATAACAGGTTGAAATTCATCTTTCAGCAATTTATACTAATAGATAGAAACATACTCGAATACTTTTGTACAGCCCTGTAGTTTACCTAGTAAATTTATTACATGCCACTATTTAGCTAAAATTTTATTCAAACTAAAACACGCTTAAAACTACTGAAATTACATTTCTAGAAAATATCACCCATAGACGGCCATGTATCCAATTCTTTGCGTGGCCCTGTATATCATTTTATCTATATTCTACAAATATTTATTAGTACACTAAATTCAGTTCAGCGTAAAAATGCATAACTCTTTTAAAACCCACCTTTAAGCAATTTATGCTCATACTCAGTAACCTTTACGAATTCATTTCTGTAGCTCTGTATATGAACTATAGCATTTATACGCACTTTATAGTATGCATAAATATAGTGAACAAGTAGGTAAGTATGATCACAGATCGCACAGAGGGTTTCGTTTAATATTCCTTTCAAAACACTTTATCCTGTTGAAAAATCTGTTAGTTCCACATTTCGCAACCAGGGGCGCACTCTATTCTAAACAAACCTCTATCCGAACGAAACTCCGTTTTATATACACTCATTGACATAAAAATTTGCGCACCAAGAAAAAGACGTCCAAATGAAACGAAATTTTACACGTGTAAATACGACTATGATATAAGAAAGTGATTAGAAAACCAAAGAAAAAGGATCATTTATTGCAGAAAAAAGTACAAATGAACGGAAATTTTAGTACTCTGTTGGACCTCCTCTAGAGCAAATGCACGATGCGATACGAGCGGAAATTGAGGCATACAAGTTCCGTATGATGTCCTGAGACATCTCGCTCCACAGTTGCTGTAAACAAGCCTCGAGTTCAACCAAACTCGTAGGGTGTCCAACTTGCCGTCCCAAATGATCCCAGATATGCTCGATTGGTGTCAAATCTGGGGATCGAGCAGGCCAAGGAAGGTTGGTAATGTGGCGGAGGCAGGATTGTGATATCCTTGCTGTGTGTGGCCGAGCATTGTCTTGCTGAAAAATGGCTCCTGGGAGCCCTGCCATGAATGGCAACACATGTGGCTGAAGGATGTCCTGGACGTACCGCTGGGCTGTTATTGTGCCACGGATCAATATTAGGGGTGACCGTGTATCGTAAGCAATGGCACCACATACCATCACACCAGCTGTAAGAGCGGTGTGTCACTGTAAAACGAAGGTAGGATTGAGGCGTTCACCATGGGGCCTCCACACACGAACAAGTTTGTCATCGCTGCTCAAATTGAATCTAGACTCGTCACTGAAGACGACCTGGTTCCATTCCGTTGCAGTCCAATTCCCGTCGTGCGCGACAAAACCTCCAAACGGAGGCGTCGGTGGGTGGGTGTCATTGGCAGCACACGTAATGGGTGCCGCGATACCAGATGTCCTTCAGCCAAGCGCCTTGCGATGGTTCGGGAAGACACAGGGGTCCATAGTGAAGGTGCTGCCTGCGTCTGGATAGCGGCCAATGAGGCAGTTGGCTCTACGCTTGCGTTTCGTATGATGTGACGGTCTTCTCGACGACTGGCCTGTCGAGGGCGTCCCGAGCCCGGCCGCCGTGTAAATGACATCTCTTCAGTCCACTGGTCTAAACACCTCCTCACACTAAAATCAGAACGGCCTACTTGACGAGCTACTCGCCGAGCTGATCACCCAGCTTCCATCATCGCGATGATTCTTCCCCTCTCGAACTCTGACAGCTGCTCATATTGTCTTCGATGGCTACGTAACGGCATGTCTACCTCAGCGTTTCCTTTGAAAAAGAAAAGGTACACTCAGACAAGTTCTGCTTACCAGTTTTATACTCCAAGGAGGACGAAGTTCAACGCCCTCTAGTGGTATTACGCGATGCACAATCACGCTGCATTTCTAATCATTTACATATAAGCCTGATATGTACCTTCATGCCAAGTTTCGTTACGATCCCACAATTATTTCTTGGTGCGCAAATTTTTATGGCAATGAGTGTACTATCCGTAGATATATTAGTCGAGGGGATTGGGCCGATGGCACCCGAGATAAGAAGGCGCCCCCTGCCAGTAAATGTGGAACTAAAATATGTAAGGCTATGGTGCATAATATGAAAGAAGGGTCAAAGGGGTGTCGGCAAAAGTTGGAAAAGTGCTCCCCGGGTGAAAAGGGCGGAGGTTAGAAAAATTGCTTAAAATACACAAGTTAGAGCCCGGAGGAGTAAATAATATAAGACTTTTTGAAAATTTTATGATTTGCCGTGTGATCTGAGGTACTCAGCTAGACGTATGCAAAAATTCATGTCTCCAACTTAATTAAGGGGCTCTCTTAAAAAGAATTGCTTAAAATACATATGTGGTAGCTCAAAGGGTTAAACGTAAGACTTTTTCAAGATTTTATGATTTGTCGCCTGGCCTCAGCTGTTCCGCTATAAGTATGCAAAATTTCAAATCTCCAATTTAATAAGGGGTTCAGTTAGAAAGAATTGCTTAAAATGCGCATGCGGGAGCCCAAAAAGTTAAAGGTACGATTTTTTCAAAATTTTATGATTTGTCATATGATATGTGGTGTTCAGCTATAAGTATGCAAAATTTCACGCCGCCAACCTAAATAGGGGCTCACTTAGAAATAATTGTTTAAAATACACATGTGGGAGCTCAAAGGATTACATGTACGGCCTTTTTCAAAATTTTATGGTTTGTTATTTGATGCGAGGTGTTCAGCTATAAGTATGCAAAATTTCACGCCTCCAACCTAATTAGGGAATCACTTAGAAAGAATTGTTTAAAATACACATGTGGGAGCTCAAAGGGTTAAATGTACGACTTTTTCAAACTTTTATGGTTTGTCATTGGATGTGAGGTGTTCAGCTATAAATATGCAAAATTTCACGCCTCTAACCTAATTAGGGGCTCACTTAGAAAGAATTGTTTAAAATACACATGTGGGAGCCCAAAGGGTTAAATGTACGACTTTTTCAAAATTTTATGACTTGTCGTATGATGTATGGTGTTCAGCTATAAGTATGCAAAATTTCAAGTCTCCAACATGTATAGTTTCTGAGAACGGGCTCTGTGACAGACAGACAGATAGAGGAGCGAGACGAATAGGGTTTCGTCAGATGAACGAAACCCTACGAAAGCGCATATTACAATTAAAAATGCATTTCGAGCAATCATTATTAATATACAGTAATTCGGATACAATATAGAGTCTGAAATCTTTTCAAATACACCGCAAACAATTTCCCCCATACCATTATGAACGGAATTTTTTTGTGTGGCCCTGTAAACGAACAATAACTATTCTTCTCACCGCATATTCAACAGAATGCATATTTTAGTGGGCTTCATAAATGAATATTAATTTTACTATGTTTGAAAGAGTGTAACACCATTAAAAATCATTTGAAACGATTTTTTCCCATTGGCCGTAATGTAAAGGAAAACTTTTGACTGTCCCTGTAAATGAACTAAACATGCTACAAACTTCATTTGCAATAGGGAACGTGCTATGGAAGAGGTTAGTGATGGGCGATTCTGGAAAATTTGAGAATCGATTAAAATCGACATCGTATAAAACAGAATCGATCACCATAAGAATCGATTCCCAAATTCTAGAATCGATATTTGAATCGATATTTCGATGTTCACAGATAAGCTCAAAAATAGCAATGCCAAAACGTAGCGAATCAGCAGGGCCGTAACGACTACCTCTCACCTCCATTTATGGGGGAACATGTCAGGCAGGGGCGCGCCGACCCAGTGTGCAAAGTGTGCGGCGCACACAGGCGCCGAAGTAGTAAAGGCGCCAAAGATTTCAGTTGAGGAGCTAATACTTCAAAAAAAAAAAAATCCTTACTTTAATTAAACTGAAATATATTACATTTTCTTGACATCTGGATTATATTTTGTAGATTTATTTGAAACAAACTTTTTTATCGATATTTAATTATATTTTTATTATTTATTTATTTCATCTTATTCCCCTTCTGAATCTCCTAATAATTGATTTAGACGTAGACCTGTTCAATGTTCAATAAACAGAGGCGCACCTCATGCAGTTCCAAACAATGAAAAGCGCCACAATTCACATCGCTGAAAACATGCAATACTATTATCTCACTGTGGTCAAGCATGGTATAGTTTTATTACCACAGGAGCTAAATTCCACCTGATCTTTTATTTTTAAATAGCAATCTTCTCCCTACTGCACAATTTCTGTCATAAATAACATGAAAATTGCTATTCTGAAATACTGGTAAAAATTTATCCTGCAGTAATCAGACTGCAGGAATAGTTGTAGACTAATTATGCATCACAAGTGTCTTATACATACATCTTACGATGATAGCCACAACTCGCCTACGACTCAGAAACTCTATTTAAAAGTAATTTGCAGAAATAATATAAATCATAGTAAATTTAAAATTACATTTATCAGAGAGCAAACCTATCTCAAAAATTTGTAGGTGAAGGAGCCTGAAACCTTAATCACTAAATAACAAATTAATAACATAATATAATTAACACTAAATAACTGTCACTTGTAACAATTAAAACAATTGCTTTCAAATATTATTGATTTTATAGAAAGCATACTTTAAAGGGAATTTTTAATTTAAAAAATAGCTCTAGTTATTTTTATTACAATAAAAATATCTATCAGTCCAAATAGGTGTGGTATCCCTTCCCCTCCCTACAAGGAATTTGATATTTCAGAATGTATCGGTCATCACAAGTTAGAATATCGTAATCTCTCTATTCTAAAAAAAAGTAACTAACGCTGTCACCGCCACCACCGTTTTTTTTTTTTTTTTTTTTTTTTTTTTTTTTTTTTTTTTTTTTTTTTTTAATCGGAGGTCTTTCTTCATTAATATTAAGGAAAATATTGCATACAAAAATATGAAAATCGGTGGTATTATATATAAATATTTGATAAACACGCTGATGCAGACAGTTTTTAAATCGAATAATTATTTTAAGATATATTTAATGCTAAAGTTGGACAAAATCATTCCATTAAAAAAGTTTTATAAGAGCAAAAACTATACATGGAAACTTAATCATTTATAGACCATTTTATACGTTTGAAGTTCTCGGTGTGCAGACTGCATTTATTTTTTTTAATTTGACTCATTTTTTGAGGCTTTATTTCTATTTTAAATTCAAATTTTCAGCATTTCGAGATACATTTTTTACATATTTTAGAAAATGGTATTAATTTAAACTGTTGCCAACTGTATAAACAGCGCAAACAATAATGTTTGTTTCAAATTAAAAATTTATTTACACGTTACTATTACAAACAAAAAAAAAACTTCAAATTAGAATTAAATAATTATGTATAAAAAGCAGGAACTTATTGAAAATTACGTCATAAAAACTATATTTACACGTGAAATTTAAAAGAGAAAGGATATTGTAAAATAATAAATTCATTAACATGCGTTAGAAGTCTTAAATAGGAGAATTTACGTCATATTACACTATTACGTGAAATGAACAAAAAATATTATTGCAAAACAGTTTAAATTTAAAAATTGCGCGAGACATTTACTTTATATTTTGAGCTGATCTTTTCAACTATTTTTGTTAGAACAGCGCAAATAATATTTCATTTCTAACAAAGTATTTTCACGTGAATATTAAAAAGAGAAATAAAAGTTTGGTGAAAATTACGTCAGATTAAGAACGTTAAAAAACATTAAAAATGTCTTATTTAAAAAAATTCCGGGCGATAAAGACTTTGTTTACATAATTCATTTAATATTAGCTTATTTCGAAATGTTTAACTGATTTTATTTAATCAAAGACGAAAACAGCCATTGTATCTTTTAACAGCAGCTGATTTGGCCTTAAAATTCCCTAATCTAAGAAAAATGAATAGAAAACCGTTTATAGAGAGATCGCCACTCCGAAATGTTTTTAAAGCCGACCAAATTAGCATGCTTTTAGAATCTGCGGTGTCTGAACGGGAGTTGACGAGCATAGCTCGTAGGGGGCAGAGCCCCCTAGTTTAAAAAAAATCGGAAAGTGCACAAAATAAAATAACTTGTCTGATTTGAATAAAACATTTCCATTAAAAACAGGATAATTCTTTATAATTTTAAAAGTAAAACTTAAAAAATAAAATATATTCAAATTTTATCACTTTAATGGAAATGAAGCAATATATTAAAATAAGGAACTCGATAAATATGAAAAATTATAAAAATCTTTTCAGTATATATAAATATTAGACAACATTTAGTTTCCCACAGAATCATTTAAAAAAAGAGAAGATTATACACGCCTTAGAAAAATCCTAAGTCGAGTTATTTTGATGAAATTATCATGTTTCCATCAAATAAGATTTAAAACTAAAAGATTAATCAAAATCTCATTTCCTTATTACTTGCTTGTAATAAAAGCCTTACCATCTATCTTTGATTGTAATTCTTGTTACAAAGTCAGTATGAAATCTTGTAACTATGCTTGCGTTTCTACCTTTGGGTACGCTTGCCTTTAAAAACTACCTCAGATTGCGTCAACTAACAACCTTTTATAATCTATGTTGCATTATTTTCAATCCTTTCATTTAAACCCTGTAAAAATCAATGAGTGATTTACATGTTCCGGTTCAAAAAAAAAGTTTTAAAAATCAAAAATTGTTATCGGGTAGTAAGAGGAAAGATTCGAATGGGCGCAAGAAAATCTTCAAAGGGCGCAGCATCCGTATTGGACACCCCTGAATTAGAAACCGGAATTTCCAGGCCTGGGATCAGCTCGTTTATATTTTCGCAGTTCGCGACTCTGCCTGCACAAATATCAGGGAAAACAGGACCGGTCTAGTCCGTTCAAAAATCAATTAAATCAGGCCCGGCCCGACACACTTTCTAAAGAAATTCCCACTTTTCTTAACATACAATTAAAATTATTTTAAAGAATATATTTATGAAGAAATGTTAGATTACTCTGTGTTCCCAAGGCAGAACGTACACAATAGCAGCATTAATGATTACTCAGACTCTTAGATTTTTCAACATTTAAATAAAGATTTAAAAAAATTACTGTAGTTTAGACACTAAAAAAATGTAGTTTAAAGTAAAAGAAAAAAAAAGAGGGTTAAAAGCATCATAACCTTTGAAGCTGTATAATAAAAAGTAGATTTTTGAAAATATTTTTAGGCAATTTGGTAAGGTATACTATTTACAATGATTCCCTTAACAGCAATTCATTACCGCTATTACTATTTTTACAAACCCCATTGCCTGCCCGACGCGTCCTGAGAAAAATTAAGTCCAATTCCGACCCGGCTCGACTATGTAGAAAAAATATATATATATAAGCCTCACCCCGAGTCTGTTATAAAAAAGTAAGTTTAGATTCAGGTACGATGTAGCTGTCCGATGCCAATCTCTACGCTGGATATGTTTTATTTTGGTATTGATGTTGTCAAACTAGCATCAGCTCATGCAGCACTATAATACTTATTAATTATCATATCCATTTAAAAAATTCATATTTTATCTGCTTTGTTTAATTTTTTTTATCGGCCAGCTGGCTTGTTTAATTTTTTTCTGTTTGGTCGTTAAAAAAAATGTCTTTACTCATATGGTGTAGCTATTTAAATGAATTTATTTGGAGGGATTTGTTGGTTAAGTTAAGTTAAATAATCTGATGATCTGTACTAGGAGTTAGTACGTAGTTGCGTATCCACAATACTTTGGTCCGGATTCCTGCAATAAAAACTGAAGATAAACGAAATTGAAGACACGTAACAAAATCCACATAAGTTCTTTTATTTTAATTTAATAAGACGTGGTGAGGTGATCCCCCTAACACAAGCAGTACCTTTACGTCCTTACTGTTCTAAGTTTGGTTGTCAAGTCTCCGATAAAAAAATCTGGCGAGCCAAGTAAACATGTTAATAAAAATATCCGTTAGCATGTTACATACAAAATTTAAAATCTAACGAATCACTCTGGCGCTGCATAACGGATGAAAAATGTTTATTCATAACGATTAAAGAAATGAGCAATAACCTTTTACATTATATCCATAAACCCTGCGCCAAATTGTAATTATAATCTGCCATCCGTCATATATAATTACTTATTTACTGACAGACGTTAAATTTCTCTTATAAATATTATGTGACGATTCGCGAAATACAAGATACATTTAACTTAATAAAGAAAAGATTACAGAAAGATTTACTTAGACAGGAAATAAAATATTATTACGATTACCTCTTGATTATTAATGACCTGTCAACTGTAGCTAGATACATCTACTTTTATTTAAAAAGAGAGCTTTTTAAATGAGATAAGAAATCAAGTTATATTAAACAGTCAATGAATACTTTAAGATTTATGAGTGACAAATAAATTAACGTAATATAATTTAGCAATAACGCAATATATGATTTTACATCGTAACTATTTCGGCTCGGCCTCACTCCCTAGAAAATTTACTTTCATTTTTCCGGGCCGGGTACGGGCCCGTGTAGACCTCTACCCTGAATAGAGAAACAATGTAAAACCAGAACTTATATATGAGTGTGCTATTCAGTGTACAGATTTTAGATTGGAGAGACTGAGGTCAGCTAGGGAAAAAAAATTTAATTGGTAAAATGAACCATCAGCCGATTCTGAAAGTTTTGGCATTCCATGTCGTAGGTTTAACACTGTGAGTTTTGCGTTCATAGAGTAAAGTCTACTTTAGGTGGACGAAGCAATATACTTTTTCAGCGCTCCTACAAATGATCACTTCTGTAGAAACCATTGCGTATTCGGCAGAAATTGTGCGTTTTTTCGGACCATAGACCTCCGAGCAGAACAAATACTTTTTATCTATGCTATTTTGTATTCTGGACCTATCATCATGGCGGAAACAAAATTTTTGTAAATAGGGAGGGGGGGTAGAAAAAGGCTAAATTTGGCCATAAATGTCCAAAAATTCTTACTTTTCACCCGGCTGCCAAGAAGGGTTATGTGTTTCACGCGTATCTGGGTATGTGGATTTCTTTATACCCTCGAAACATCCCAACGGCTGGATGGATTTTAATGAATGGGGTCTCTATCGATTCGTCTTAAACGTCCGATGGTTAAAGGCTAGGTTTTGTTTTTATAAATTCAAAATGGCGGCAGTAAAATACAAAATGATGGTAGAGACGAAAAAAAATTTTACGCACCCTATTGAGTGGCATATCATTGGATAGGTCTTTCAAAATAAAGACGATGTTTTATTGACTATTTTACAATCAGAAGCTCCGTTTAAATATTATACAACCTGGAAGTTGTGTAGGTTGGATTAGTGATGGGCGATTTCGATTTTTTTAATCGATTTAATCGATACTATGGCCAACTCGATTTAATCGATACTATGAATTTTTTAATCGATGTCTCTAAGACAAAATAAGGTAATATCATTTTCATTTTCCTTCAAAAATTGAAGATAAAGTAGTTGGATGTGTCAATCCCAAAACTTTCATCTGCCTCATAAATGTTAAAACTTCAAAATTCGCTAGCACAGTGTCAAATTTAAATGATAACCTATGCGCACCATGAGGATTTAAAAAGGATAGGTTCATTGAAGTATGTGCATTTTAAAAGAAAATATAAGCATTGCATTTTCCTAACAAATCATTGAATTTCGGCCCACACCCTCTTAGGCTAATGTCAGACGAACGTCTTTTCTTTTTTCGCACGCTTTTTTCGCTCTTACGCCATCCCTACACCTTCGCTATCATGTGTAGGGACGGTGTAAGAGCGAAAAAAAGCGTGCAAAAAGGCGTTCGTCTGATATTAGCCTAGATGTCCGCAACGGAAAATCCCAATTCAAAGAGCATAAAAGCGGCAGCTGTTGGGCAGTATACACCCAAGCCTAATAAGGATCTATTTATCTGAAAGTGTAACAGAATACGAAGTTTGATTAAATTCCGTGGATTAGTTTTCAGATATGGCTATCACCGATATCATACAAAAAAAATAACAAAAAAAAAAAAAAAAACCAGTATAGCCTGTTACATGATTAACACGAAAATCTCAGGAACAACTTATGTCAATGAAACATAATATTAAGTTTGATGAAATTCCGGTCATTACTTCTTGAGATATTAAAGCTAATATCGTGTAAATTATGAAAAACAGTGTTAAATTCAGGGGCTGGTACGGGTGGACAACCCCCCCCCCCCGGAACATTGAAATGTCCCTCATGAAGATTTGAGATTTTATGCTTAATAGACAAAAGTCCAATTCCCCCCCCCCCCCCCCGAAACTCTAGAATGTTCGTCTCCAGAACCATAGAAATCCCTCCCGGAGAAAAATGCCTGAATTCAACACTGCTAAAAAATAGCAGCATCGCAGCACAACCTGTTATATCATTTACACTTAAACCTAATCATGAACAACTTATGTCAGAATATTAAGTTTGATGAAATTCCGTTCATTAGTTCTTGAGATATGATCCCTAAAATCGTTTAAATCCAGAAAAACGTGATGCCCCCCCCCCGTGCAACATTCAAATCCCCCCCCCCAGAAGGTTTGAAATTTTATGCTTAATGTACAAATGTCCAATCCCCTTCCCCTCTGAACTGTCCCTCTCTGGATCCGCAGAAATCCCTCCCGGAGAAAATTGTCTGAATTCAACACTGCTGATAAAATCTGCATAACAACGCCCCCTGTTGGGCGATTTACACCGAAATCTAATATGCAACAATTTATGCCAACGTCTAACTGAATGTGAAGTTTGATGAAAATCTGTGCATTAGTTCTTGAGATAGAGCTATTGCGAAAATCGGGGAAAATGCAGCATAGCAGCGCCACCTGCCGGTAGATTTACATCAAAAAGTAATCAGCACCAATTTATATGAATGTCTAATTGAATATAAAGTTTCAACAGATTCCATGCATTAGTTCTTAAAATAGACCGCCCACAATTTTTTTATCAGAGACAAACAAATAGACAGACAGACAGTGTATAAAAATAGTCAAATCGTATTCCAGACAAGATCTTCTAAAACTATAAATCCTTCGAAAACCGGAAGTAGAAATTTTTCACGAATCCAACGCTTTCTTTTTCTAAAGACAAAAGAAAGCAAGAAAAAATTAACGCATCGATTCTGCCCGTAAATTAAGATCAGAATGGCGAATCGATTCAGTTTCGATTCGATGCCGATCTTTAGATGCGGGCAGAATCGCTATTTTTTGATTTACTTCAATTCTTTAGATTCGGGCGAATCGACTCAGTTCAGATTCGATGCCAATTTTTAGATACGGACGAAATTGTTAACCGACTTCAAAAAGAAGGAGGTTATCAATTCGACCTGTATGTATGTTTTGTCCATGTTCACGCATAACTTTCTTAAATATGAACCGATTTTGATAATTTTTTTTTGTTTGATAGTGTAAGTCACCCATTTGGTCCATTTCAATTTCATAAAAGTCTGATGATTAGAACATTTTTTTAAAAATAAAAACTTTAAAATTCAAATACTTTTTTAAGCAGTCGCTCAATTATATGCACTCATCTTTCAAACTGTTACTCTTACAGAGATACGAGATCTTCCAAAGTGCGGAAACTTAGCTGGACAAAGGTCGAGATCCAGATAGATTTTTTGCTGGTAGTGAAACGAGATTGACCAATCACAAGACTGCAGTTTTGCTAACTTTTTCTCTGTTTGCAAAAATGCAGCCTTCTGATTGGTCGATCTTGTTTCGCTAAGAGCGAAAAATCTATCTGGATCCCGGCCATTCTGTCATCCACCAAGCCGGAAGGCCCACAAAGACACAAACCGATATCGAAAGTCAGTGTCGAAAAGTTGAAAATCAACTTTTAAAGTTTCTCATGTATCAGAGCACAAGTACAACGCCTAGAATAAATAGTGTGGAAATCTGCTATCCAAACAGCACTAAATAAATGTATCCCTTAAATGTGCAATGATGCTGTAATCCAATGAGCCGATCGCAGCGACATCTGCATTATATTTTCAAATTTCAGTGTAAACATTGTATTATAACAGCGTCTAGGTCTAGACCAAATGGTCTTGGAGTTTTAGAAAATATCCTCAGATGTCGCTCCGATCGACTTTTTGGATTTCAGCATCGTTTTACATTTA
Source organism: Maratus speciosus (assembly GCA_963932465.1). Classification (NCBI taxonomy): domain Eukaryota; kingdom Metazoa; phylum Arthropoda; class Arachnida; order Araneae; family Salticidae; genus Maratus; species Maratus speciosus. The sequence continues at coordinate 142,040,398 of OZ010787.1, read as the reverse complement.
AGGGATACAATATTTTAGTACTTTCTAAGTACTACTGCTACATAGAGTTGCAAAAAACCCGCAGTTTTTGAGAGGCGGGAATAAACCAGGGAATTTTGGGGAATAAACCCGGAATTTTGGGGAATATTGGAAATTTTGAAGGAGTTTTGAAGATAAACAAAACCAGTTATTTTCCAATTTGAAATTTTTATTTTAATGCAATTTCAGGGAAGAATGTTCCAAAAAGATAGGTTTTAGTTTATAAATTCACAAAACTTATGATTTTACAGGCTAAGTCTTTATAATTTATTAGCTTTACAACAATGGCGGCTGTAAAGAGGTGAGAATTTGAATGTTTCTTAAAAAAAAAATTTTTTTTTCAGTTTCTGTTGGCTCGCACATCTTGTTTTCACGTTTTCAGGCATACTTTATATTTATTTTCTAACGAGTTGCATTGTATTTTTGCATTGATTTCTTTTAATTTTATTTATTTTCTTTTTTGTTTACATTCGTTGATTCAAAGATCAGAGGGGAAGTTTATTTTCATGTCAGGGATGATAAATCTCTCATTTGCCTTTTTCACTTTTTAGTATCGACGATTAAAATAACATTTTTTTTAATTTCTCTTGCTTAATATTTCTGCAGCTTAAGAGGCCACACTAGTCACGCCTTGAAGTTCGAACGCTAATGCTAAGTCTATGGGAACAATATTTTCAAATATCTTGCTTGATTTTTAATATTTTTAAATGATTTTTTTGCACAGGATAGCTGAGGACTATCTGTTTCCGGGCTATTTTTTACTTTTCCTATTTTCGTTGTAGTTTAATTCTCAGGATCCTGTCAATTTAGGATCCCGTGAAATTCGAGGTGTTGTGTCCTTTTTAGTCTTATAACATCCATAACAGCAAAATTCAGAAAAATTTAAAAAACGACAACGAAAATATAGAGTTTAAGCTATCCAATAATATCCTTTCAATAGTTCTACTACAATTAGGCTGAGCAAAATTTGTAAATATTTTGATGAAAAATGTGTCAAAAACGGCCTCGTAATGTTATGCTCCCCGCCTCTACCAAGACGATGAAAACCACGCCTATTAAAAATCTGATTGGCTAATATCCAAACACTTTAGCAAATGGAAACGATTTAATTGTGATTGGATTATTGTAACGTGTTAAAATAGGTCACTCCTATTTCAAACCTTGCATTTACTTTTTTTCTACGATTATTGTTTAATTTCAACAAAATACTCTTGAAAGAATGAAATATTTCAATTTCTATATTTCTATGAATAACGAAGGAAATTACGCATTTAGTTTGTATATATAAAATTTCAGAACCGTATACGGGGAGGTAAAACTTATACAAGTTACTAGGGGACCAAATTTCAGCCCGAGTTTATTTACAGTGTTGAATTCAGACACTTTTCTCCGGGAGGGATTTCCGAGGCTCCGGGGGGCACATAATAGAGTTCTGGGGGAAATTCCACTTTTTGACCATTGAAAACACAGAATATCAATGTCCCCCCGGACTATCCTCTGAATTCAACATTGGTTTATTAAGTAAAACAGTAAAAAAATAGACGCGTTCTTTTAAATGTATTTTTTAAGTTAAAATAGCTAACAAATAATAAAATTACAAAGTCAGAATTTGCTTGAACATGTTTGTGGCCTGGCCAGGGAAATGGGTTTCAAGTTTCCTATTCTTGTATGTGTATAAAATATACGACAATTTAACATTTTAAGTTCGAAAAACAGTTTTTTTAATTAAAAATAAGCAGAACTTGAAGTTAGTAATTTTTAAAGATTGTTAACTTTAAAATTGTAAATCAACTTGTTCAAATTTTTAAAGAAATATTTTTAATATTCATTACTTTATATTTATTATTTTTAAGGGTACGGTACACCTTTAACAGTCGCAGAACGATAATTGTCCTGTGTAACATATCTTTTTTTAAGAGCCCACTTCAAGTACGGGAAGAAAGGAAAACGTTAATGTTAAGTCTATGGGGGCGTTATTTTAAAATTTCTCGCTTTGATTTTAGCATTATTGAATGATGTTTTTTGCACGGGATAGCTGGGGATGATCTACAACCAGGCTAGTTTTTACTTTTTAGATTTTCGTTATAGTTTTATATATATATATATATTAGTATAGTTTCAATTTCAGATCCGATTCACTCTGGTTCCGAAAGTAAAGGAAATTTTTTTTTAAATATCTGAAACCAAAATCGAAAGAGTAAAAACTAGCCCGTTTGTAGATTGTCCTCAGCTATCCTATGCAAAAAAAATCATTTTAAAATATTAAAAAGGAAGTGAGATATTTTAAAATAACGCTCCCACATACTTAACGTTAGCGCTTACATTTTTTCCCGTAACTTGTGTGGGTTCTCAAAGGTAACGTAAATATATTTTTTTAACGGTAAGGAAACGCTAAAATTTATCATTAACTTTAATAATGTAAACCTAAAAATAATGAGACTGTAAGGTAAAATATAGCATTTTATAAAAATCTGCTAGCTGGCAAATTTATTTTCTAATACGTACTATTTTCTAATAATTTATACTTCACTTACATGAACATTCAAACGTATTAGGTAGCTTTCATTACAAAAAAGCTACCTATTGCAGCCGTTCGGAGGAAAGCGATTTCAAAAAGTTTTGGTATATTTTCATGGATCATGACCCCCAGACCCCGAAACCACCCTCCGTTCAAAATTGATATATATATATCTGACTTATGTCACACTGTAACTCCCGTAATTATGAACCGATTTCGATGCAATTCGGTGTGTACATAGTACATACCAATGTCTCGACCAAGTTCGTTGGCCAGCTTCATCCGCCGTTTTGTTTCAAAATGGCGGCCATTTAAAATTTTTAAAAAATTTTAAAACTTGAAATGTGGTACCAAAAAATTAAAAATGGAAAAATATTTTTTTCTTATGTATTTGACCTTTATACAAAGATTCCGGAGCAGTTTTTGTTTCGTCTATATCTTAAAATATGGCTGAGTTATAGCATTTTGAATTTCTAGCGTGGCTGACATTTTGAAACGTCCTGAATTTTGTCACGCGATAAAAGGCGTATTTATGAACCGATTTGGATGTAATTCAGTGTGTACATAGTACATACCAATCTCTCGACCGAGTTCGTTGGCCAGCTTCATCCGCCATTTTGTTTCAAAATGGCGGCCATTTAAAATTTATTTTTAAATTTAAAATTTGAAATGTGGTACCAAAAAAATTGAAAATGGAAAAATATTTTTTCTTATGTATTTGACCTTTATACAAAGATTTCGCAGCAGTTTTTGTTTCGTCTATATCTTAAAAAATGGCTGAGTTATAGCATTTTGAATTTCTAGCGTGGCTGACATTTTGAAACGTCCTGAATTTTGTCACGCGATAAAAGGCGATTTGGATGTAACTTCGTTTATACATAGTACATACCAATGTCTCGACCGGGTTCGTTGGCCAGCTTCATCCGCCATCTTGTTTAAAAATGGTGGCCATTTAAATTTTTAAGAAAAATTTAAATTTGAAATGTGGTACCAAAAAATTAAAAATTGAAAAAATATTTTCTTCTTATGTGTTTGACCTTGACAAAAAGATTCGGGAGTAGTTTTTGTTTCGTCTATATCTTAAGAAATGGCTGAGTTATAGCATTTTGAATTTCTAGCGTGGCTGACATTTTGAAACGTCCTGATTTTTCTCACGTAATAACAGGCGTATTTATGAACCGACTTGGATGTACCTTGGTGTGTACATAGTACATACAAATATCTCGACCGAGTTCGTTGGCCGGCTTCATCCGCCATCTTGTTTCAAAATGGCAGCCATTTAAAAAAATAAAAAAATAAAAAAATTTAAATGAGATACCAAAAAATTGGAAAGTGAAAAAGATTTTTTTTGTATGTGTTTGACCTTAATACAAAGATTCCGGAACAGTTTTTCTTTCGTCTATATCTAAAAAAATGTCTGAGTAATAGCATTTTGAATTTCTCTTGTGACTGACATTTTAAAACGACCTGATTTTTGTCACGCAATAACAGGCGTAATTATGAACCTATTTGGATGTAACTTGGTCTGTACATAGTACATACCAATGTCTCGACCGAGTTCGTTGGCCAGCTTCATTTGCCATCTTGTTTCAAAAGGTTTGCCATTAAAAAAAATTAAATTTAAAATTCAAAATGAGGTATTAAACAATTGGAAAATGAAAAAGATTTTTTTATGTGTTTGGCCTTGATACAAAGATTCCGGAGCAGTTTTTCTTTCTGAAAATTTGTTCTTTTGTTTATATCTTAAAAAATGGTTGATTTATAGCACTTTGAATTTCTAGCATGGCTAACATTTTGAAACGATCTTGTATTTGTCAGGCGATAACACACGTATTCGCCTATTTCGATGTAAGAAGGCATGTGGATAGTATACATCAACACCTCGACCAAGTTCGCTGGCCAGATTCATCAACCATCTTTTTTCAAAATGGCGACCATTAAATTAAAAATTATATATATATTTAAAGTGAGTTGCAAAAAAATTAGAAATTGAAAAAGGTTTCTTTCTTAAGTATTTGACCTTGATATAAGGATTCAGGAGCATTTTTTGTTTGTCTTTACCTTAAAAAATGGCTCAGATATAGCAGTTTCAATTTCTATTGTGGGTGACATTTTGAAAAATCTGATTTTTTGCATGCGACAGCACTCCTATATATTAACCGATTCCGATGTGAGTGAGCATGTGCACAGCAATTACTAAGGTCTCGACCAAGTTCACTGCTTAGCCTCTTCCACCATGTTGTCTTAAAATGACAGGCACTTTAAGAAATTGCCGAATTTGGCAGCCAAATATATGTTACTTTAAAGAAAAGCAGCTTGGATAAAGCTGACTAATTTCGCGAAATTATCATTCATTATATTGATAAAAATTAGTATTGAATCTCCTATATTCGGTTTCCACTAAATTGAGCTTCGTGTGTTTGAATGATATAATTTGGCTTTTTTAAAATAAGGATTATGAAAGCTACCTCTTCCTCCCGGCACTGGCCGGAAGGACTTTTTTTTTATATTATGGCCTTGTGGAAAAAATCATTTTCGGTGTATTTTAATGATATAAAACAATTTTAAACATAAAATTTATGCAACTTATTGAAGTGCACAGGTACGTGTACAGGGGAATTCAAAAGTACATTTCGTTATATTATGGACTACGAAGAAAAAACGTTTGCGGCGTATTTTAGTAACGTTTCTCTGTTACAACATAATGAAATTGGTATGAGTTTATGAGGCGCAGCAACACATGCTTTCTGAAGGGGTTGCACAGCATTTTTCATTCATTTACAGGGTCACAGAAAAGAGTTCAGTTTTATTACAGGAAAAACTGCTTGCAGCATGTGTTTTAGTTATGCTTCACGATTTTAAACAAGATGGAATTCATATACGTTACTGAGGTTTACTACAAGATGCTTACATTAGAATATGATGTGCATCACATTTTATTTCATTTACAGAGGCACATAAAAGATGTTGGATACAATACTGTATATCAAGTATTGTCTATTAGGGATGATTGCTGAAAGTGAGTTTTCAGCTATGATATACGTTTTAAACTAAATTTCTGCATACTAGATTATATATATATAAATTTTATAGACTATGTATGGGGTTACGCAAAAGAACTAGGAAGAATTGTTGAGAATGAGAGTGAATTGATTAATTTTATTTTCATGTTCAACTATATTTAGAAAGATATGTTTGGAAAACAAATATAATAATATACAAGGCTACTCAAAGAATTGGACGCATGCACGCCTATTTCAGACACGGGAAGAAATGAACCAAAATCGAAAAAGTAAAAACTAGCCCGGTTATAGAGTATCCTCGGCTATCCTATGCAAAAAAATTCATTTTAAAATATTAAAAAGAAGCAAGATACTTGAAAATAACGCCCCCATAGACTTAACATTAGCGCTTTCATTTTTTCCCGTTACGAGTGTGGGTTCTCAAATGTAACGTAAAGGTATTATGTGTAACGGTTAGGAAACAAGAACATTTATCATTAACTATAATAATGTAAAACTAAAAGTAATGAGACTGTAAAGTAAAATATAGCATTTCATGAAAGTCTGTGAGCTAGCAAATTTATTTTTCAATACGTAATTGTAACGGAATCCTGGATTAAACGGAATATTTTCATGATTCCCCTAAAAATATCTTACATTTGTATCTGCAAAGACGGAAACAACCCACCTAAAACGGTATCTTGGACTTATTGTTTATGTTTCCATCTTACCAGATTTTATAGTGTCATGTTTTTAGCATGAGGGGGTCGAATTTTAATTACTACCAAGTCCCGCGTTTTCCTCTACGCCCTCTATATTTTCTATATGTATATCCAACACAAAACTTGTGGACGGGTACTCAGATGTTTAGCACTCTCCAACATAGTTGAAAAATGTTTATGAGTGGGGCTTGACTGCTCGTCTGTCAGTACTCTAACTAGCGTACATATACTCGGATTGTGATGTAATAGAAATACGTTGTTGATGTTTATCATGGCATAAATGACATTGATAATGAAGCGTGTAATAATTTATACTTCACTTACATAGACATTGAAAAGCATTCTTTTATATTATGGCCTATGTGGGAAAAATCATTTGCGGTGTATTTTAATGATGTAAAACAATTTAAACATAAAATTTATGCACCTTATTGAAGTGCACAGATACGTGTGCAGGGGAATTCAAAAGTACATTTAATTATATTATGGACTATGAAGAAAAAACGTTTGCGGCGTATTTTAATCATGTTTCTCTGTTGCAAACATAACGAAATGGATATGAATTTATTAGGTGCACTGAAACATGCTTTTTAAGGGGTTACAAAGCATTTATCATTCATTTACAGGATCACAGAAAAGAATTCAGTTTTATTACAGGAAAAACTGCTCGCAGCGTGTTTTAATTCTGTTTCAATATTTTAAACAAGATGAAATTCGTATACGTTACTGAGGTTTACTACAAGATGCTTACATTAGAATATGATGTGAATCACATTTTATTTCATTTACAGGGGCACATAAAAGTTGCTGGATACAACACTGTATACGAAGTATTGTCTATTAGGGACGATTGCTAAAAGTGAGTTTTCAGCTATGATATCCTTTTTTAACTAAATTTCTGCATCCTAGATTATATATATGATTTCTATAGAGCATGTATAGGGCTACGCAAAAGAACTAGGAAGAATTGCTGATAATGAGAGTGAATTGCTTTTTTTTTAAATTAAATTCTACATTTTCACGCTCAACTATATTTAGAAAGATGTGTTTGTAAAATATAAATATAACAATATACAAGGCTATTCAAAGAACTGGATGCATGCGCACGCCTATGAATAATAATTTCTGGAGGTAGGATTTCATTTGTTTACAGCATGTTTATACTGCAATAATTTTGATCTTACCATGTGGCGTGTATATAAACTTGTTCGGATGCGAGGGCTGTACAAAATAATGCAAATACACTGCCGTTAATTGGTAGAAATTGCTGAAAGTTTACTTTCATCTGCATTATTCGTTTTCTTATTATATTAAATTTTATCATATTTTTCATGCCGTTAAAACAAGCCTAAGAACATCCATTGATGACTTTATCATTTTAATTTTTCAGTAATTTGAACAATTTAAATTTACTAAGATTTAACAAAAACTTAGTTTACATAACAAACAAAAACACAACAACATACAAACAAATATAACACATAAAGTAACAAACAACAACAACAAACATAAACAAACTAACAAACAAAGGATAAACAAAAAGTTAGTAAGTATTAAAGAATGTTTACTTTGAAAGTTTTGATCAATTTGTTTGAAACTTTAAAGGAATATTGTTAATATTTATTACTTTTAATAGTTGTTATTTTTAACGAAAAAGTACACCTTTAAGAGCCGCAGAAAATGCGAAATTTGTCCTGTATTACACATCTTTCTTTAAGAGCCCATTTCAGACACGGGAATAAATAAAAACGCTAATTTTAAGTCTATGGGGGCGTTAATTTCAAATTTCTCGCTTTATTTTAATAGATTTTGTTTTTTTTTGTTTTTTTTAGTTTTTTCTGCATTGGATAGCTGAGGACGATCGAAAACCAGAATAGTTTTTACTTTTTCGATTTTGTTTTTACTTTTTTTTTTAATATTAGGATAGTATCAATTTCAGAACGGATTCCAACCGGTTCCGAAAGAAAAAGTAATTTTTTTTAAATATCTGAAACCAAAATCGAAAAAGTATATGTTAGACCGGTTATAGATCGTCCTCAACTATCCTATGAAAAAAAAATTCATTTTAAAATATTAAAGAGTAAGCGAGATATTTGAAAATAACGCTCCCGTAGACTTAGCATTAGTGCTTACATTTTTTTTGCCGTTTCTATGTGGGTTCTCAAATGTAACGTAAAGGTATTTTTTGTAACGGTAAGAAAACGCGAAAATTTATCATTAACTATAATAATGTAAAACTAAAAAAAGACTGTAAGGTAAAATATAGCATTTTATAAAATCTGCTAGCTAGCAAATTTATTTTCTAATACGCAGCTGTAACGGAATCCTGGTTTAAACGGAATATTTCCCTGATTCCCCTTAATATATCTTGTACAGTAGAGCGCCGATTATCCTAACAAGTCGGGACCGAACCTAGTTCGGATAAGCGAAAGTTCGGATAAATGGACAGACAATTTAAGGGGTGTTTCTCACTATACTAAAACCTTCACACTTTATCCAGGCTTAGGACTGGTAGCGCCAGTTAGTGCTAGCGTGTTTAAAAACTGTCTTTTTGTTTACTTTTTTATCATTTAAAATTTTCTTTTTCTCTTTTTATCATTTTCTGAACTCCAGAGATTATAATTTAAACAAAATAGCTTTCGATTGTTGCTTGCTTCAAATAAGACGTTCTTTCCAGTGTTGCCATATCTCGAATTCTTCTTAAATACGTTATTTGAATAGGATCAGAGTTTTTCTGCCATTCAAGCCATTTCATAGCTGTTTCCAAACACTCAAAGGCTTCGTTATGGGACGGACTTGGGTCATTTTCAGGGCATTCGTTTTCATTTCTTCAATTTATTTTACATCTTAAATCTCATCCACAATCTCATCATCATTAAAAAAAAATTTTTTTGAGAGAAATAGGTTGTTCGGATAAAATTTTTTTTGAGAGAAATAGGTCGTTCGTATAATTGGAAGTTCGGTTAATTGGAGTTCGGATAATCGGCGCTCTACTGTAATTGTATCTGCAAAGATGGAAACTGCCCATCTGAAACGGTAACTCGCACCTATTGCTTGTGTTTCCGTCTTACCAGGTTATATAGTGTCAATTACTACCAGGTTCCGCGTTTTTCTCTACAACCTCTATATTTTCTATATGTATATCCAACACAAAACGTTTGGACGGGTACTCAGATTTTTAACACATTACAACATAGTTGGAAAATGTTTATGAATTGGCTTCACTGCCCGTCTGTCCATGGTCTAACTAGCGTACATATACTTGAATTGTGATGTAATTGAAATACGATGTTGAAGTTTATCATGGGATACATGGCACTGATAATAAAGCGCGTAATCATTTATACTTCACTTACATGGACTTTCAAAAGTATTCTTTTATATTATGACCTATGTGGGAAAAATCATTTGCGGTGTATTTTAATGATGTAAAACAGTTTAAACATAAAATTTATGCACCTTATTGAAGTGCACAGGTACGTGTACAGGGGAATTCAAAAGTACATTTCTTTATATTATGAACTATGAAGAAAAAACCTTTGCGGCGTATTTTAATGTTTCTCTGTTACGAACATAATGCAATTGATATGAATTTATGAGGTGCAATAAAACATACTTCCTGAAGGGGTTGCAAAGCATTTTTCATTCATTTACAGGGTCACAGAAAAGAGTTCAGTTTCATTACAGAAAAAACTGCTTGTAGCGTGTTTTAGTTATGTTTTACTACTTTAAACAAGATGGAATTCATATATGTTACTGAGGTTTATTGCAAGATGCTTACATTAGAATATGATTTTGATCACATTTTATTTCATTTTCAGGGGCACATAAAGGATGTTGGATAAAATACTGTACATGAATTATTGTCTATTATGGATGACTGTTGAAATTGAGTTTTCAGCTATGATTTACGTTTTTAACTAAATTTCTGCATACAAGGTTATATATTTAAATTCTATACATCTTGTATAGGGCTACACAAAAGAACTAGGAAGAATTGCTGAGAATGAGAGTGAATTGCTTATTTTTTTTTAATTAGATCCTACATTTTCAAGTTCAACTATATTTAGAACGATATGTTTGGAAAATATAAATATAATAATATACAAGGCTATCTAGAGAATTGTATGCATGCACGCCATGGATGATAATTTCTGGAAGTGCGATTTAAGTAGTTTTAAGCATGTTTATATTGGAATAAATTTTATCTTAACATGTGACGTTTATAAAAACTTGTTGCTAATGTAAGGGCTGTACAAAAAAATGCAAATATATTTCCGTTAATTGGTAGAAATTCCTGAAAGTTGATTTTCATCTGCATTATTTGTTTTCTTATTATATTAATTTTTAGCATATTTTTCATGCCGTTAAAACATGCCTAAGAACTTTCATTGATGACTTTATCATTTTAATTTTTCATAATTTGAACAATTTAAATATACTAAGATTTAACAAGAACTTAAAATTCGTAAGTTTTAAAGATTGTTAACTTTAAAAGTGTTGATGAATTTGTTCGAAACTTTAAAAAAATAATTTAATGTTTATTATTTTTAATATTTGTAATTTTTAAGGGGACAGTACACCTTTAAAAGTCGCAGAAAATGCGAAATTTGTCCTGTGTAACACATCTTAATTTAAGAGCACACTTCAGACACGGGAAGAAATGAAAATGCTAATTTTTAGTCTATGGGGGCGTTATTTCCAAATTTCTCGCTTTGATTTTAATATTTTTGAATGATTTTTTTTTCATAGGATAGCTGGGGCGATCGATAACCAGGCTAGGTTTTACTTTTTCGATTTTAGTTATAGTTTTTTTTTTTGATAGCTTCAATTTCAGAAACGATTCCACCGGTTCCGAAAGTAAAAGTAATTTTTTTTTAAATACCTGAAACCAAAAATCGAAAAAGTAAAAAACAGCCCGGTTGTAGGTCGTCCTCAGCAATCCTATGCAAAAAAATTCATTTTAAAATATTATAAAGAAAGCGAGATATTTGAAAATAATGCTCCCACAGACTTAACATTAGCGCTTACATTTTTCCCCATTACTAGTGTATATTCTCAAAGGTAACGGAAAGACATTTTTTGTAACGGTAAGGAAACGCGAAAATTTATCATTAACTATAATAATGTAAATCTGAAAATAATGAGACTGTAAGGTTAAATATTACATTTTATAAATTTCTGAACAGTGAGCAGTGAACAGCAGCGCAGTTCCAGGGGCTACCTATTTGAAGATCAAATCCACGCCCTGTCGATGAGTTGGTATATAGCACATCATAGCAAAAACAGGAAATGTTAGTCTAAGTGTAGTGAAACACTACTGTGATAGAGAGTGTCGATAACTCCCAGCAATACTGCCGAGAATCAAGAACAGAATGAGAGAAAAGAGAGAGGAAAGTCTACTAGCTAACAAATTTATTTTCTGATATGCAGCTGTAACGGAATCCTGGTTTAAACGGAATTTTTTCATTATTTCCCTAAAAATACCTGGCAAGTGTATCTGCAAAGACGCAAATAACCCATCTAAAACGGTATTTCGTATCTATTGTTTATGTTTCCGTCTTACCAGGTTTTATAGTGTCATGTTTTTAGCATGAGGGGGTCGAATTTTAATTACAACTAGGACCATTTTTCATGAACTCCGCCTTTTTTTTTTTTTTTTTTTTGGAGGGAAAATAAAATTTGACGTCGATACGAGTGTGTTTCGAAAGGTTATCAGCCCGACAAAGAAAATAGAAATATTTTGACAATATTTCATTTTTTTAACGTAGTTCCTTACAACTTATAAAATTTAAACCAACGAGTTTCCGACTTTTTATTATCTTTAGTATAATAAGCCTTATCTATCTTTGGAAATGAAGTGGTGGTGTCTGCTTTAACCCCATATTTTGAAGTGAATTTCCGACTACCGAGTCATTTCTCCAGGCTTGGAAAGAGGAAATAATCGCTGGGAGCAAAATCCGGTGCATGTGGAAGTACTACAGAGCGTAGGTGATTGACTTTCGTAGCGAAAACTACAGGCATGTGTGCAAGAACAATGCTGTGGTGAACGAACACCTTCTTTTTGCTCAGGTATGGAAATTTTGTCGGAATAAGCACTCTTCAATTGGTCCTGTAGAGAAGAATAACACTGTCCGGTGACGATTCTGCCTTTTTGTCGGTGGTCTATGATCACCACATCTTGTGAATTCCTGAAAACCGTATCCATGGCTTTTCCAGCAGGTGGAACCGTTTTCACTTTCTTTGGTGCAATTTCAGCTGCTCTTTCACATTGTTTAGATTGCTCTTTCATCACTGAAGAATAATGGCGAATTCATGTTTCATCCACCGTTATAAAACATTGACGAAAATCAGCCGATTGTTTAAGTTTTCTAACTTAACTCGAAATCACCATAGTCCACATTACTAAAGGCCATATGCACTACCTTCATTAAAAAAAAAAACAGTGAAGATGGAGAAACTCAAAAAATGCTAAAGAAAGGAGGGGTGGTGAATAAGGAGACCAAACTCACGAGGTTTAATTTGATTATGTTAATAAATGAAATGTTTTCACGAAGGAATTTTCTGCAGAAAGTCCACCCAAATCAGCATTTCATTGCAAATTATATAATCTCATAAAATCATAATAGAACCTCCACTTTTGAGCTTGACAAATTCGATCTATAAGCAATATTCTAACGGAGGCAAATCAAGCAAATTTCTACCACTTATTTTAAAATGTTATTATTGTCTTAATTAACTGAAGTTATTAAATAGGATAAAAAAATGGAACAATTTTTAATAGAAGTATGCCTACTTCATCATCGTAAAGTCGGAACCTACGGTTCGATCCAGCACGTTTCGGCCTGAAATTTTTTCTATAAGCGAGGCTCTATGATTGAATCCGAGTCATAATTGATTGTATCAGTTTCTAAGCCATTGTTGTCTAAAAATTTGAATGTACAGGTCTCCTCGGACGGAAATTTCTTGTTCCCGGAACCGGACAGTACAATTAGCAGTACAAAAAAATTACGTATTATGAAGCTAAAACTTTGGCCCGACTCAATTTCTACAGAATATGTCGATATTTTTAAAACAACGTTATTCTACATTGTTCAAAAACCAGATTTACGCATAGTTTTTATTTTCAGATTATATTCGTAATTCATGGAATAACAATATTAATATTTATTTAGACTACATTGATGACTACTTCGATAAGGCCTTTTAATCAAAGTAAAAGTCAGTTTCTTACCCACAGAAGATTTTTCTTCGCATTCAGTGAGACAAGAAAATTGATTATTAATAGATGTTACTTGGAAACTATAGCATTAGTTTGCAGAAATACTGTTTATAATTAAGTGAATTAAATCAAGCAATCCGCTAGAAGCAGCTTCAAATAATCAACAATTAGGCATTGTTTTCCAACAAGACCACGCGTATCTTTGCCCACTGTAGACACAAAATATTATAATTGAGATGAAATGTTTCAATCCAAGTACCATTCTTCAAAACTTACTTCGTCGAATGACCGTTTATTTAAATCACTTAAAAATATTTTGAGGATAAGGTATTTTATTTTTTGGAAGATTTGAGAAAATACATCGATTCTTTAGCCAGATGAGCTCTAATTATGTAACTGCTAGGAATTGAAATTTTCACGAAATACATTTTCTTTAATTTCCATCAACAATATGCAACAAACTTTTACATCAGTCCCAAAAATCTGAATTTGGTTACGGATTCTTCTCTGGTCTTTATCTATGAGTTTTAATAACACTCCATCTTTACTTTCAATTTACATTGGTATCCTGGTTAAAGATTGCCTTAGTTAACATTTTTATTTCATGATGTATTTGTAATGGCACACACTTTCGTTTACTAAAATTCATTATTCAATGACAGAGTTTTATCAAATGAGTAGAGAGGAAATTAAGGCTCACAAAGCAACAGTTATTAAATTTGTCATTAGCTTTTCAAGAATTATACGAGAAGGATAATACCGTCATCAACCAGTCTGTCACTTTGAAAGACTGCGTTATTTACATAGAAAATGTCAGTAGGACATTTTTAACAAACTGATAAAAACATTTTATGGGAACCAATGAATGATAGCTTAACATTGTCTTGATCGGCAAGTTCAAGTAGAGGCTGCAAATTAAAACCACTGCTAATTTACCAAATTAATTTATAAACTAATAAAAACAGTTTCTGAGCGACAACGAATGATAGCTTAACACAATCTTGATCGGCAAGTTCAAGTAGAGACTATAAACTAAAAGCACTGCTAATTTACCAAATTCCGATATAGGACTGGTAAATTAGTGGTAATATAAATACATAATAAGTAATAATATAATAATACATCCTTTACAATATAAATAAAAAATAGATTGGTAAAGGATATTACGGCAACTCTTCCTGATTATTAACTTGGAAATAGAGGAAGAAGATGGAGAATTTCTGGAGATATTTGACAGTGAGCTTGCAACTGACAAGGTTAAAAAAAATTCTATCAGCAATGTGGGGAAAATAAAATTATAACTTAATCTAATGATAAAGATGGAGAGAAAAATAAATTTATTTCCTCTGACTTCTGATAAAGAAACAGAATGCTTTGGTAAAATTGGAAGAAGTTCGAAATTTTGCTTTGAAATGGAATTCTAAGAAATTCATTATCAGAATTACATATCAATGTAATGAAAAATCCATGCAGTTTTCAGAGAAAATAAAAACAAAGACTTTCTCAAACAATTATAAAAAAAAAATACAGCTGTATTTGTTACAAAAAACTCCAAATTGAGACTAATGAATTAAAAAATGTTTTTATACACTATCTAGGTATAAAAACACAGAATGTTTTTGTGCCTGTCCACAGATTCCTAAAAAATGATACAAGATTTCACAGGAAGGGATTTGTTCGACGGATGGCAACTGCACAGACTATCAGCTCATCAAGTTCAAGGCTGAAATTTTAGGATTATATAGAACTTAATAAGCATATTAAAATGCAAATGGTCTGCCAAGTCATATCTTGATAGGAAACACCTGCAGGCCGGAGTTTAGTATTTGATCGATTGGTTTATCATTGTATTTTCCTGCACCGAAATGTAAGAAAACATTGAAGTTTGGGTGCATGAAAACACAATGATAAACCTGCAGATCAACCACTAAATTGAGGTTCTGCAGATGGTTTCCACCAAGATACGACTTAGCAGACCAATGCATATAACTTTTATATAAAATAAACAGTCAAGTATGAGTATTACTCGCGCTCAGGGGGTTCCGTACAATAAATATATGAATTATTAACTGTATTATTTAAAAGAGTAATTAAACTTTGTAAAAACCTATACAACGTAGAGTTGGGTATAGCTGTATATATTAAAAAAGTATGAATGAGTATACCACAAAAGTTCAAAGAGATATGAAGCCCAAATAAAATTAAATATTGCTATTTTGTATAACTCTTTTATTTAATCTTATCTTAATCTACATATGATGAACTTAATTCGGTACTGACAATAAAAGTACTGCATATTTAAATTTCATTTGGCATTTCATAAAACTAAATTCAACATAGTAATATTTTTCTTTTTACAGTGTAGCTGAAACAAAATCCTTGTTCAAAGTTTAAACTTGGCGTTGTACTAAGCGCGCTTCGAAAGGAGGTCGCAAAGATGCAACTCGACTTTGTCCGTGCCGCGTTTTTCCAGATAGGTTTTTAATTAACTTTTAAAGACTCGGGAGGTGTATTGAGAGATCCACTCAACGCAAACTAGTCGCGAATCCCATAGTATTTATGTGATTAATTCTAATTAAATTGGTCTGTTTTTAACAATTTGACCTTTACTGCTTTTATGCTGCTACTGGGTATTGCATTACACAAATATATCATTAAAAGTTGTTATCTAGTATTTGAAAACCGATGGCATATAGAGTACGCCACCTATGCCATTATGTATGTCCAAACTACCCGTGTCTTTATGTGTTAAGGCTCCTGCCCCTGCCGGCGAAGGCACTCACGAGCTAATGTTAATCGTATGGGGAAGGATTTTTCTAATATCTCTTTTGCATTTCGACATTTTAAAATATTTTTTTAGGCATTGGATAGCCGAGATCCGTCTATACATCGCACCTTTCTTTATTTTTTCGATTTTGGTTACAGATATTTTTTTAAATGACACTTTTATTTTAAGAACCGGTTCTGAAAGTGAAAGTAACTTTATAAAAAATATCTATGACCAAAATCGAAAAAGTAAAAAAGGTGCGATTTAGAGACAGACTTCGGCTGTCCAATGTAAAAAAAAAAAAAAAAAAAATGTCGAAATGCAAACGAGATATTACAAAAATCCCTTTCCATAGGATTAGCATTAGCTCGTGAGTGTCTTCACCGGCAGGGACAGGAGTCTTAATATCTCGGCGAATTACCGACGATTTTTTTTTTCGAAAATGATTATAAACAATGCTTTCATACTTTTGATACGTTAGGTACCTTTAGTGCTCCTCGATACCTTTGCTGAATGCCCGCATATAGAAATCTGTGTGTAACAGAAAAATGCGCTTTTATGAAAAACTATGCGACCTAGGATAATCGCTATAATTTTCCTGCAAGGCTTAAATTAACCACTACTACCTCCAATTTTTTTTTCATAATTTTAGTTTCAGTAGATTTGGAAATAGATGGGGGGGGGGGACATATTTTTGCGCTACATTTCCGACGATATCTCTGAAAATATAATACCTTAAATTAAAAGGAATATTTTTGAGTTCGGCGTTACGTAATCTTTTAACGGATATCCCGCACGATATACAAAGGAAATATTTTTTTTTTTCAAATAACCTAATTAGCCCCTCTACGTTTTTTCCCGCATATATTTGTGAATGTTTAATAATCTGTAAATATGTGGGTTAACAGTCTTTATTACATCCCCAATTTGAACTTTCCACGTTCCATAGTTTACGAGTAAAATGGCTGTGACAGACGGACACAGGAGTGATCTTATGTTTCCGTTTTTAATTCCGTTTTTACTTTTTAAGTACGGAACCCTAAAAATCATGATTATTGCAACTGAGAAATAAAAAAACATAAGAAGATGAATTATTGACGATAAATAAAACAAGAAAGGAAAACCATGTGCCTAGTATGGATTATGAACCTTTCCCTACATTTTTAGTTTAGTTAGAAAAACATAACACGTTTGAAAATACACATTTATTAATTCCTAACAATAGACGGAAAGGTACTTCAATTGTTTTGTGAAGCCCTGTACGTTCCTTATAAATTTTTATACACGCCACATACTGAGCTGAAATTTAATTCAAAAATAAATACGCTGAAAATTACTGAAATCACACTTCTAAGGCTAATGTCAGACGGACGTCTTTTTGCACTCTTTTTTCCTTCCGTATTATCCTTACACAATGCCGCTAGCATTGTGTAGGGATAATACGTAAGGAAAAAAGCGTGCAAAAAGACGTCCGTCTGACATTAGCCTCAGAATTGCTATCCATGGACGGCCATGTACCTAGTTTTTTGCCATAGCCCTATATACTTATATGCTATAATGTCATTTAGCAGACAGCAATTAGGCGACAGGATATTTAGCCGAGATGACAGTTAGTCGACAGCGACAGTTAGCCGACTAGACAGTTAGCCAACAGAGGACAATTATCCGACATGGACATTCATCCGACAGGACATTTAGCCAACGAGCAAATACCAGATAAGAGAATTATCCGACATGAAATTTAGCTGACACCTACATTTTGCCAAAAGAATTTAGAAGACTCGGTCTTACATCAACAGTGTAAACCTCAGTAACTCGTCACCATCATAAATCAGTTTTTATATTGTTTCAGCGTTTTTGTTTATGATATACACTTAAACATCGAAATTTCGTCACCCTCATAAAGTAATTTTTTTCTTCAATCACTGTTATTCTATAAAGCTTTTCAATTAAACATCAATAACTAACATTCGTAATATTCTTTTGTTCATTCGAACAAAATTATATACAAAAATAACTTTTTCTACAAAAAATATTGTTTGAAATGCGGTTTTTAGACGGATCCCTCCGATAAATATTGTTTACTTATGTTTAAGTCTTAGACTCTCGATAGCTCATTATACTCATTAATTAAGGAATTTATAAAATAAAACGGAAATAATTCATTTTAATTATTCATTATACCTCAATAACTCGTCATTCTCTTAAACTGCCATTATATTTTACAAATACAGTTATATTTATAACATACACAAAAAATTCGATAACTCGGGGAGGAGCCAATAATTTTTTTTAATGACGTTTTCTACAATAAATATCGTTTAAAATGCGGTATTTTGACGGATCGCTTCCATAAATATTATTTAATGAACATAAGAATTTAAAAGAAAGGGGTGCGTGAATTCCGGGAACAAAAGACAGGCCCACGGTGTGGCAATTTTTAAACTTGTTTCGTACCTGTCACGTGATATATCATCGGAAAGTCCTCGGACCACTCTTTCATATTGTGACCCTTTCTTCTCACCTCCCCCTATTCGCCACCCCTCCAAGAGGGCATTTTTCATTTTTTTTTCGAGATCGTAGAATTTTCATCATTTTAGATCCGATTTTTTTACGAAGCCCTACAAAAATACTTTTATAATACTATATACAAATTTCAAAGAGGTGGGGCACTTTTATATCTTTTGCCGCCACCCCTCATGTGATATATAGTTGGAAAGGCAGTGTGACAACCAAATTTCATAATATATACCTTCCGCGCCGCTCCCTCCCAGTTTGCTCCCCTGAGCCACTTTTCTAACTTTTACTGACACCCCTTACGTGATATATCTTTGGAAAACACTGTGACCTCTTAGACATATTATGCATCTTCCGTGCGTATTCTTCACTTTTCCCCGGGCGGCACTTTCTAAATTTTGTTGACATCCCTCTTATGATATATCATTTGTCTAATACTGGTTCCCTCTTTGATATCAGATGTATACTCCTAGATCATAGATCACTAGTTCTTTTTAACACAAAACTAAGTTTATTTGTAAAAATGCAGAAGGACAGTACAGATATTCGGCGAGGACAAGACGATAATACTCACACGAAGTATATGAATTATATCCAGTGGAACACACTACAATATTCCACAATTATACACTTTGTGCTATTGCACCATTTGGCTTCACCTACAATACAAACTTTTTACATACCAGTGCCCGTAGCACCTGTGTAATTTTATATCTAACTTTTGGTTTTTCAAAAACTCCGCCGGTACACATGCACGACTTAAAAACCTCCACCCTTCACTCTCTAAAAAGGAAATCTCCTCCTCTTCACTCCTACACTCGCACGTCACGTGAGTCACATAACCAAAGGGGCGCCAGCACTGGCTAAAGAAATGCTATCCAGACATCATAGTTTGAAAGACCTGTGACCACTTATTCATGTTATGCGCCTCCCGCACCCCAGACACAATTTCCCACCCAATGGGAAGCACTTTTCTAAATTTAGCCAACACGCCTCATGAGACTTATCGTTGCAAAGCCCTGTAACCATTTATATTATGCATAACTCGTGCCCCTCCTCCACTTTGCCCCCGGTGGGTACTTTTCTAAATTTTTCCGACAGCCCTCGTATGACATATCACTGGAAAGGCCTGTGATCACTTATTCATGTTATGCACCTCCCGCAGCCCTCCCCCCTGTGCCCTCACAGTGGGAGGCAGTTTTCTAGATTATGCCGACACCCGTCATGGGCCATATCGTTTAGAAAGCCCTGTGACCACTATTTCATATTATGCAGTTTCCGCGTCTCTCCCACCTCTTTGGCTCCCGGGCGGGACAATTTTCAAAATTTTGCCGTTACTTCTCATATGTATAGCGGGCGCGCGCGCTGCAAAATAAGTAACAGTGATAGTAATTATAACGTAACCGTAACCTAACTGTTCCATAAACGTAACCTAAACGTATCCAAGCCGTAACCTAACTGTTACCTAATAACCTAACGGTAACCTAACCGTAACATAACTGTAATCAAATTATCACCTAACCGTAACCTAACTGTAACGTAACTGTAACCTATTTGTAGCCTAATTGTAACGTAACCGTAACCTAACTGCAACCTTACCGTAACCTAAGGTAGGCCGCGCACTGACGCAACACGAGCAACATGAAATACGATTTAGGAGAAAAAAAATATTGAAACAAAGAAGAAAGCTGTTTCAAACATGTTTTAAAGCTGTTTTTCTCCGAAGTCAACCAAAATGTTCCATGGGTCGCCTCAGTGTGCTACCGGCCTAATTGTAACCTAAACGTTTCGTAATTGTGACATAACCGTAATCTAAATGTCACGTAACCTTGACCTAACTCTAAACTTACTGTAAACTAACGTTAACCAAATTATAACCAAACCTAACTGTAACTTAACTGTAGCATAGCCGTAACGTTACCATGACCTATCTGTAACCTAACCGTAACCTAACTGTAACATAATCATAACGTAACTGTAGCCTATCCTTAACTTAACCGTGTCTTAACTCTAACTTAACTCTAACCTAACCTTAACCTAATTATAACCTAAGAGTAACCTAACTCTAGCGTAACTGTAACCTATCCGGAACATAATCGTAACCTAAGCATAACCTAACAGTAACGTAACTGTAACTTAACGTAACCTATCTGTAATCTAAATGTAACTTAAGTGTAACGTAACCCTAAACTAAGTGTAGCCTAATTATAAAGTAACCGTAACGTAACTGAAACCTAAAAGTAACCTAATTGTAGCCTAAATTTAACCTAACTGGGACGTAGCCGTAATTTAACTGTAACTAACGTTTACCTAATTATAAGCTAATCGTATGCTAACTGTAATGTAACTGTAACATAACTTTACCATGACCAAGCTGTAAGCTAAGCGTAATCTAATTATCACCTAAACGTAACATAATTATAACCTATCAGGTACCTAACCATAATCCAAGAGTAACTAATCGCAACTGTATCCTAACTGTAACCAAACTGCAAATTAACTGTAACATAATGGGAGGTGCATAATATGAAAGAGTGATCAAAGGGCTGCCCAGTCTAATGATATATCACTTGAGGGATGTCGGAAACGTCAGAAAAATACATCCAGTGATACAATTTGAGGGAGAGGGAACGGGAGGTACATAATATGAAAGGGTGATCAAAGGGCTCCAATGCGATATATCTCATGAGGGCTGTAGAAAAATGTTAGAAAAGTGCGGCTAAATATCCTATCGGCTAAATGTCCCGTCGGCTAATCGTCTTGTCTTTTAAATGTCCTGTCGGCTAATCGTCTTTTCGGCTAAATGTCCTACCGGCTAATTGCCACGTTCGGCCAGTTGCCTGTCGGCCAATTGTCTGTATTGCTAAAAATATTACTATATGCCCGTTTCGGTCAATTGTCCTGTATGCTGTATATAAATTTCAGCTAATTGTGTTGTCAGCTATATGTACGTATCGGCTTAATGCACGTGTCAACTAACTGCTATCTGCTAAATGTCTTCACGGGTATTTGGTTGCCGGCTAAATGTCTGCGGCCGGCTACGGGTTAACCATCTCTTAGTATACTAAATGTAGTTGAGCTTGAAAATGCATAACTCAAATTAAAAAACACTTTTAAGTAATTCATGGTTATTCTCGGTAATACTCACAAAATCTTTTTTGTAGCGTCTATGCAATTCATATACACCACCTATGTGCCAGTGCAAGAAAATTAGTTTAACTTAACTTATACCATAACTTATCATAAATAAAGCATATCATAATTTAAAACTCACTTTCAGCAATCATCCCTAATGTTTCCCTGTAAATGAACGATAAATGCGATGTACACCATATTCTTATCCAAACATCTTGCAGTAAAACCATCAGAAATTTCATTATGTTTGAAGTAGTGTAGCATAATTCAAATACGTTGCGAACAGCTTTTCTACGAAGAACTTTAAAAAACCGAACTCTTTTGTATGACTCTTTTGTGTAGTAACCTTCTTCCAGTGCACCTTAATTATGTAAATGAATTTCATTATGTATAAATTTGTTTAACGCTATTAAAACACACCACCAAATGGTTTTTCCACATAGACCATATGTAACAAAATACTTTTGAGTGATCCTGCAATGGGTTCCTGTTAGTCCTTAAAGATGTTTAAATTTTTCAAAAGTAATTTTTGGTTCATAAAAGTACATTTGTTTATGCAAAATCTGCAAAAAGTGCCTTAAAAGTTCTTAATTTTGCTCTTGTATTGTTTTGTAATCAAGGGTAAAACTCTTCCCAATTTCTTTGAAATTCTGATTTAAAAAAATAATAATGTAAATCACCCTTTGCCTCCCCTTCTTCCGAAATTTTGCTTCCCCTTTTGCCCCCCTTAAACTATCAAGGTTTAAAATCTTTATAACTCCTTAATTTTTTCTTTAATTTTCTGTTTTATTTGTTACTTCAAAGTAACAATAAATAATCAGTCATAAATTTCATTATCAATTTATTTCACCGCATTCATTTCATTAAAAGTTCTTGTAAATTGCCCCTTCTGAAAATGTCATTTCTCCCTTTTGCTTCTTCCCCCACAGTACCCATATTTAAAATTGAAACCCTTTAAAACTCTTTAATTTTTTTAAAATCTTTTCTGCTCAATACGCCACTTTATTTTAACAATAGACAAACGATAATAAAAATTTCTCTCCCCCCCCCCCCAACTGAAATTGGTATTTCGTAAAGTAAAGAAGATATCGAACTAAACAGTTATAAAACGTATGATACATTTCAAAACAAGATTTCAACAATTGCGCCCATAACCCGGAAGGTACTCCAATTCTTTTGTGCAGCTCTGTATATATTTTTGTTCTGCATATATTTGTACAGATTCTACATACTATGTTGAAATTTAGTTTTGTAAGAAAATACATAAAAAGTTGAAAATTCACGTTCGGCAATTTCTACCAATAGACGGAAAAATGCTTGATTTCTTTTGTGCTGCCCTGTATATAGCATACAGATTTTTATACACGTCAAATACTAAGCTGAAATCTAATTCAAGCAAAAACATGCCTAAAATTACTGAAATCACACTTTCAGGAATTATTTTCCATAGGCGTCCATGTATCCAGTTTTTTGAATATCCCTGTATAGGATTTTATTTGTATGATACAAACATCTCTTAGCATACTAAATGTAGTTGAGTTTGTGCATTTGTAACTAAAAAAACCAAACACCTTTAAGCAATTCATACTTATTCTCAGTAATGGTTACGAATTCTTTTGTGTAGTCCTGTATAGGGTCTGTAAAATTTATGCACACCATGTAGTACGCAAAATTTAGTTAATCTTAAAAGCGCATTCTGTAATTGAAAATGCACTTTCAGCGTTAAATTTTAATAGCTAACACGTCGGATACAGTATTGTATCAAAATATTTATGTGTACCTGTAAATAAACGCTAAATGAAATGCAGACCATATTTGAATGCAAGCATCTTGTAGTAAATCGAAATAATGTGTATTTATTTCGTCATGTTTGAAATAATGTAACCATGTAACGTAATCGAAATAAGCTACAAACAGTTTTTCCTCGTAGACCATATACAAGCAAGCTCTTTTGTCTGACCCCGTAAATAATTGTTAAATGCTCATGTTGTACAGAAAGTAGGCTTAGGACACCTCAGAAATTCATATCAATTTCATTGTCTTTGTGACAGAGTAATATCAATCAAATACGCCGCAAACGATATTTCTTCATGGGGTATAACATAACGGATTACTTTTGAGTCCCCTATACTCATACTTTAAGCGTTACACATAACATAGTCTATAGTAACCGTTTTAAAGTGTATCTCAATGTACATAAATTTAACTATGTTTAAGATTGTGTAACACTATTAAAATACACCCTAAAGGATTCCCCCTCCCCCATAGACCATTATTTAACGGAATACTTTTGAGTGCATTTGTAATCGAACCATGTATGATACATACTTCATTTTGAATGCCGACCATACCATGATGATTTTGAATATCGTATATCAATTACATGGCAATCCGACTACATTTACGGTATTTAGAGCACGGACAGACAGACGGACGGACAAACCCAATCCATAAACACTTTTCACCTTTCTTGGGAAGTGTTAAAAATGGAAAAATGTAATGAAAATAAAAGTATTTTAGTGTTATTTAGATTACGAACCGCTACAAAAAACATTCTTATTTGACCGCATCATTTAAAAAATATTTAGTGCTCAGAAATCCCCCCCCCCACACACACACACCTGAATTTACTCCTGTGCACTTAAAATTTCAAATTGTTAAAACTCCTTTATGTTTTATAACATTCTTGTAAAAATAATCCATAATCTAAATTTTCTTCTGCCTGAAAATTTCACTAAAATTTTTGCCATCCTCCTTTCTGCTAACATCACACAAAGTTTTTAATATTTGGAAAACTTTATTTTTTCTGTCGCATATTTTAGTGCGAACAACAATAAATTGTGTACTATATCTATAAATGACTACGCTGGGATTTAGATTTATACCCCCTCTACAAATGTACAGTACAAAATATACAGTTTATTTGTTTAACTTTTCCTCTCCTAATTTTATGAACATCTTATTTTTAACCTTCAATGTTATTTAGCTTTTATAAATCTCATAAATTTTATGTTCTAAAATGAATTCGCACAAAAGATAGTTATTTTAGAATATTTGTACCTGATATATTTCCCCCCTCATTCAATATCTCCCCCTTGATTTTAAATGTAATTGTCTTATGTGAAATAAAATAGTTTTTATACTGCACTAATTTCAATTTTATGTTTGTAAAAGCTGTAAAATGAACCACCTAAAAAAAAAAAAAAAAAAAAAAAAAAAAAATTATATCTAAATAAAATATTCATTTATTTTCTGAAAGTCAAATCGTTTTAATTTTTGCACTTTTATCATAAACAGATTAAAATTCTTTTTACGGCTTTTACCGTTATCGAGTCTCCACAAAGCAGAGGGCTTTGATCTACGCTTGTAAAGCGAAGACAATTGAAAAAAAAATCCTTTACACCTGAAACCTACTGGAAATTATCACATGTAGCGCTCAGCCGAAGTGGGGTGGGGGTTAGAATCGTGCCAGATAATTGGCAATTTGCTGATTGGAAGAGATCGCTTGTCAATCATTTGAATCTGGACCATCCTTTCAATTCAGTTGAAATGCCAGCGGCCATCTTGTTTTATTTTCCCCCGTGACTAGGGTGGCCCTTAAGCCTGTATTTCGTTAGTTTTCATCTAAACCGTGCTATTTTTTTTATATTTTAATTTATTAGTTTTGTTTACATTGACAAAAATTGAAATCATTAAAAATAATTGAAAATAATAAATTAAAAATTTTTCATGCTTAAAATTTTCTGAAAACTCCCGGAAATTTTCAAAATTTCCTTCCCAAAAAACCCGGTTTATTCCCGGGAATAAACCCGGTTTTTTCCACCCTTTGCATCTCTACTGCTACAGAGTCTAGAATATATAGTGTGGAAATCGGCTATCACAAATACTTAGAAAAGTGCTAAAATATTGGATCCCTTAAATGTCAAACGATGTTGAAATCCTGTGAGTCGATCACAGCGACATCTTCAGGATATTTTCTATAACTCCAAGACGTTTTGGTCTAGACGTTGTAATAATACGATTATGTTTACTTTGAAATTTGAAAATATATTGCAGATGTCGCTGCGATCGGCTCCCTGGATTTCAGCATCATTGCACATTTAAGGGATACAACTTTTAGCGCTGTTTGAATAGCAGATTTCCACACTATGTATTCTACACGCTGTACTACTGCGATAGTCAGTCAGTATGTTTCGGATATTTGAATCTGAGGAACCAATGAGAACGGCTCAGGATCGGAACCCAGTAGGTATTGTGAACATGCTTAAAGTACAGCGCCTAGTATACCTAGTATGGAAATATGCTATCCAAACAGTGCTCAAAATTTGTATCCCTTAAATGTGCGACGATACTGCTAAAATTTCAAGTGTCAATCGCAGCGACATCTGCGGGATTTTCGTATTACTAGTATTACATTGTATAGACTAGCAATTTATTGCTGTTGTAGAAAATATCCTGCAGATATCGCTGCGATCTTCATATTTCAGCAGCATCGTTGCACATTTGGAATACAATATTTTAGCGCTTTTTTTAATTATTACAGGGATAGCCGATTTCCTCACTATATATTCCAGGTGCTATACTTACAGATCTAGAGCTAGACCAAATTACAGCGTCTAGAATACATAGCGTGGAAATCTGCTGTCCAAACTGCGCTAAAAAGTTGTATTCCTTAAATGTGCAATGACGCTAAAATCAAGGGTGCCGATCGTAGCGACATCTGCGATATATTTTCAGATATCAAAGTAAACATCGTATTATTACAGAGTCTAGACCAAATCGTCTTGGTGTTTTAGAAAATATCCTGCAGTTGTCGCTGTCATCGACTCATTGGATTTCAGCATCGTTTGACATTTATGGGATACAATATTTCAGCACTTTTTTAAGTATTACGGGGATAGCCGATTTCCACACTATACATTCTAGACACTGTAGCCATAGAGAAGAGATAGGGGTGGAGTGTGCTTTCCGTAGAGAATTCCGTTGAAAAGTGGCATCAACATGACCGGCCCTACTCATGTAAAGGTTTTCAGATCGTTATCGCTTGCTTGGCAATTTGAAAATTGTTGCCGGTCGTGAAAAAAAATATATATATATAAATACTCAGCATCCACATTATGCATGTAAAGTAGTGCAAAAATATAAACGAAGTAAAACAAAGCAACTTAAAATATGTTTTAAATTAGTAAAAGAAGATTCTCACTTTAATTTAACGATACGGTAATTTGTTTGTTTTCCTTTCGCAAACATATGCTAGCCTTTGGCAGTAAAAGTCACGTGACTATTATAAATACGTGACTATTATGTTGGTTCCACTTTAGGATTACCAAAGCACTCTTCACCCCTATCTCTTCTCTATCGCTGTAACTAAATCGTCTTGGAGTTTTAAAAAATATCCTGCAGATGTCGCTGTGATCGACTCATTGGATTTCAGCATCATTTGGCATTTAAGGGATCCAATATTTTAGCACTTTTTTAAGTATCACTGTGATAGCCGATTTCCACACTATATATTCTAGACGCTGTAATTATGTAATAGAAAATGCCTAGGTTTGCTATAGTTTTGACATAAGTTTCTCTTAAAGAACTTTGCCGCGCTCTGATTTGTAAACTTTATTGATGGATTGTCAGATTTTCCACACCCAATTTCGATGTCCGTAGGTATCGATGTGGATCTTATAGTTTACTGGATGCGGTAACTTTCCGAAGTGCGAGATCTTGTCTAGAAAAGTTGCCGCATTCAGAGAAACCCATACGTCTAAAACGATGCTAACCGACATCGGAAGTGGGTATCAAAAAGCTTACAATTCAATAGAAAAGTGGCCTTATACATCAGGGTTGATTTTTGGGTTGATTTTTGACGGCCAATTATCTACACGAGGGATATAGGCCCGGGGGGAGTGCCCTCCGTGGGGGTCTTTCTAAGGGAACCCAATCCGTATTAACGCATGGAAGATCCACGGCTCGAAGAAAACCACGAAAACTCCGAACGATTAGGCCGACGGGCGCGATTGGGATCGAACCCAGCACTTCCCGTCTACCAGCTTCGAGAGCAGAACCTCTCGGCCACTGGTGGGGCCCCGCTTATACATCAGAGTTCAGCTACAGCGTCTAGAATGCCTAGTGTGGAAATATGCTATCCAAACAGTGCTAAAATTTGTATCCCCTAAATGTGCGATGATACTGCTAAAATCCCAAGTGTCGATCGCAGCGACATCTGCGGGATTTTCGTATTACTAGTGTTACATTGTACAGACAAATAATATCTTGCAGTTGTAGAAAATATCCTGCAGATGTCGCTGCGATCTTCATATTTCAGCAGCATCGTTGCACATTTAAGGGATACAATATTTTAGCGCTTTTTTAATTATTAGAGGGATAGCCGATTTCCACACTATATATTCTAGGCGCTATAGTTCAGCAAAGTGTCTCCATTAGTGGGTGCACTGCAAAGTGCATCCATATACAGTATACATAAAAGTGCCTTCTTATGTGTAGCAGCACTGTCTTCGGTTATCAGATTCAAACTAAACACCTAATCATTGACGTTCATTTCTGATGTCTTTACTGATTAAGGATGGGGAGTATTCGTATGAGAATGGTGACATACGGAAAAAAAATATTGATTGATAGATTCTGGACAAAAGCTATCGCCATGAATCTTGAAGAGTTTGCCATTATTGCCAAACTAATGCTTGCTAAATGGAGGATATTCCATCTACGTTTTGATCACGTGTGAAGATAAAAACTTTTAGCGTAAAGAAGGGAAGGCTCAGTAGACGTAATGAAAAACCCTCGCCTGCCAGTGAAACAATTCATGCGGAAAGCAGTAGTAGCCTCCCTTCTTATCAGTTAGAAGTTCTTTGGGTAAATTATCGGTATCACGCGACTTTTTTCAGCCTCGAACATAGATTTGGAATAAAGTCCATTGTCAGCCACTCGTATAATCAAACTTGTCCAAGGAGTATCGCCAAGTTCTGGAATAGAAAATGTCTAGTTTTGCCGTAGTGTAGGCAAACACGTACGTATAAACATTGTCTGAGCATTGTGTGTCACCACTCTCAAATAGAGGCACCTTACATGAGGAAACAACTGATGAAGATTATCGGGAAAAAATAATGAAGAATGAATGGACTTTAT
Organism: Maratus speciosus; assembly: GCA_963932465.1. Taxonomy (NCBI): domain Eukaryota; kingdom Metazoa; phylum Arthropoda; class Arachnida; order Araneae; family Salticidae; genus Maratus; species Maratus speciosus. The sequence goes on along the minus strand of OZ010787.1, from coordinate 142,011,357 downwards.
TCCAAATCTGGGTTCGAGGCTAAGAAAAGTCATGTGACACCGGTAATTTAACCAAATAACTTCTAACTGGTAAGAAGGGAGGCTACTACTGCTTTCCGCATAAACTGTTTCACTGGCTGGCGAAGGTTTTTCATTACGTCTATGGAGCCTTCCGTTCTTTACGCTAGAAGTTTTTACCTTGACCACGTGATCAAAACGTAAATGGAATATCCTCCATCATGGACCACATGATTTGTTTATTGAATACATATATCTGGCCTGTGTGCTTGGCGTCAAGCGTCCGCTTATAAGTCATTGTCAATATACAGGAAAGAAATAGCACAAGGTAATTTACAGCACCACAGAATTACATCCGGAAGTTCCACAAAGAGTGTGCAACGGAGCCAGCGAGATTCGAACCCGCAACCACCTACGCTCTCAAGCGATTACCGGCTATTATGCCTTGACCACTCAGCCACGGTGGGCCCTGGACCACATTTTCAAACCTGACAAGTCTACAACTTTTTGGATGACAGCATTTTAGTACAGAAAATTTTGTTTTATTTCATAGAAGAATTTTTGAAATTTAAAAGGACACACTCTATAAAAATTACATGTTCGCAAAAAGGCAGGCTTCTGATTGGTCAATCTCATTTCGCTAACAGCGAAAAATATATCTGGGTCCTTGTCAATATACTTGAAGAGTCAATACAAATATTGCTACGCAGTCTGCATTTTGCTTCTTGACAACGGAGTCCCACAAAAAATAATTGTTGAATATAGACCGTGGCTTAATGGTTAAGGCACCACACCACTAATCGCTTGAGAGCGTAGTTGGGCTGCGGGTTCAACTTCCGCTGGCTCCGTTGCACACTCTTTATGGAGGGGCCTCCGTGGCCAAGTGGTTAAGACACCACGCTGCTAATCGCTTTAGAGCGTAGGAGGCTTGTCGGGTTCGACTCCCGCTGGTTACATTGCACACTCTTTGTGGGGCTCCCGGATGTAAAAATTCTCTGTGTTGTAAATTTCATTGTGCTATCTCGTCCCTGTATATGGACGATGACTTATAAGCGGGCCTTGTTGTCAAGCACACAAGTCTGATGTATGTGTCTAATAAAACAAACAAACTATTTGTGGAGCTCCCAGATGCAATTATCTGGTGTTGTAAATCTCCTTGTGCTTTCTAGACCCCCCCCCCCCCTGTCAAACCTCAAAGTCCTTGTGCTACTTCGTACTTGTATATTAACGGTGACTTATAAGCGGGACCCTTATGTCAAGCACATACGTCAGGTGTATGTGATCAATAAATAAATGAATGTAGACTGTTCTGAATACAATGTAATTGTTTCAAAAAATATCATAAGTATTAAATGCTAATAAAATCAATACTTCTAATGAAATTATAAAGAATTTATTAAAAACTATTTGTTTAATAAATATTTTTTTAATTATAATTTATTTGATAAATAATTATTTATTCAGCAGATGTTGAAATCCGGATAATTATGTGTTGCGGTATGAATAACTAAAAAGTAGGAAATAAAATAATCTTTTCAAAAAAAAAATATTAACCGACTTCAAAAAAAGCGCTAAAAAGAACTAAATAATTCTTTAAACTTCTCTAATGACGAAAAGTTATCCATTATCTGCACATCGGACATCATGTATCGGCATAAAAACGTTAAATTTAATATATAGAATTTAATAGCTACCAAACATGGATTTTCTAGAGAATATTTTTTACAAAAGATTAATTTACATATTTATGATTTAATTTACGAATATATACGTATAAAAAGTAATCAATTACTTTTTGAAGTTGGTGCCAAATATTCACAATCGATAATGATTAAACAAATAATTTGTTGAAGAAATAGGGGCATTTTTTAAAAATTTTGTATAATAATTTCCATAATCACTTTATTCATGGTAACAGCTACAATTTATTCACAATTTTACTATACTTAAGATAGGTTGGCACCAACTTCAAAAAGTAATTGATTACTTTTTATACGTATATATTCCTAAATTAAATCATAAATATGTAAATTAATATTTTGTAAAAAATATTCTCTAGAAAATCCATGTTTGGTAGCTATTAAATTCTATATATTAAATATAACGTTTTTATGCCGATACATGATGTCCGATGTGCAGATAATGGATAACTTTTCGTCATTAGAGAAGTTTAAAGAATTATTTAGTTCTTTTTAGCGCTTTTTTTTAAGTCGGTTAATATTTTTTTTTTTTGAAAAGATTATTTTATTATTTTTTGATTTACTTCAATTTAAATCGCATTGCGCATGATCCACGATTCGGGTTGAATAGATTCCTCCAATTTTACTGTTTTAGTGGCAGAATTGCTGTAAAATTTTGTATAAGAGCCTTTTTTTTTTCTTTCTAGGTTCAGTGTTGAATGGCGGGTTGATTTCTAGACTGCTCCGGTCAGGATGGGGGGGGGGGGGAGGGGGATTTTAGAGTTCCGTAAGGGGGGATGCACATTTGTCCATTAAAAAGCATAAAATCTCAAAACTTTCGGGAGGGATATTCCAATGTTTCCCCGGGTCACTCCCTGAATTCAATACTAGGTTAAATCGTTATACTTTTGTTTAGAGGTCTAGTTATTTGGGTTATTAGTTTATTATGTTGTATTTTTCAAGTTCGTCCCTTCTAACTTTTCCGCCCCCCCCCCCCCCCTTCCTCCCCAATCTTAATTTACAGGGCCGTTCAAAATATGCATTCTATTTTTTAAATGCCCAATTCTCGTTCTATTTTATTATAAATCCACATTTTGAAACCTTGACCAAAGATACATTTGAGGTCACCCCTCCCACCGTTTGAGGCTTACCTGTCCCCCGGGGGGCATATTTATTGTTTATTCCAAACCATCTCGTGTAACATATTGTTGGAAAGCTTTTAATGTCCTCTTTTATTTTCTGTCCCCCCCCCCTCCCCACACTAGTTACTCGCTCTTGGCACTTTTTAGCTCACAGGCTATCAAAGCCTGAGATCTAATGTGCCCGTCGGTTTTGTATGTATGTATGTATGTACGTACGTAACGCGATAACTCTTGTTAGAAATATCCGATTTGCTTCAAATTTTTTTCTATGTTCATTCTGCTAAGGCGCTTCCCTGATTAGTTTTGAGGGCTCATTGGTTAAGTATAAAGGGGAAACGGAGGCTAATCCCCCCCCCCCTTAGCTTAGATAAATGGGTTTTTCATGCAGAATTATCAGATTTTCTTCAAATTTTGGTATACCGGTTAATTTTGATAACGAGTTTCTCTGATTATATTTGAAGGTTCATTGTTATAGTCTAAAGGGGGGAGGGCGGACGAGGGGATAATACCCTCTCTAATTTAGATAGATGGGTTTTGCTATCCGATTTACTTCAAATTTGGTATACCAGTTTATAATGATAAGGCACTTCCCTAATTAGATTTGGAAGTTCATTGGTTAAATATGAAGGGGGGGAAGAGGGGGCTAATACCCTTTAATTTATATAAATGGGTTTTGCTATCCGATTTTCTTCAAATTTGGTATACCGATTTATTTCGATAAGGCGCTTCCCTGATGACATTTGGAGGGTCATTGGTTAAATATAAAGAGGGGAAACGGGGAGAGGCAATCCCCCCCCCCTTAGTTTATATTTCGAGGGGCATTATTCTTTGAAATAAGAGCATAATATACAGTTAGTGTGAATAGCCTGTGAGCTCAATGCCATCAGTTTAACTGGGCACTTTTCTTTTTAGCTCACAGGCTATCAAAGCCTGAGTGCTAATGTGCCCGCAGTTTCTGTATGTATGTACATACGTCACGCGATAACTCTCGATAGAAATATCCGATTTGCTTCAATTTTTTTTTCTAGGTTCATTCTCATAAGGCTCTTCCCTGATTAGTTTTGGAGGTTCATTGGTTAGGCATAGAGGACGGGGGTACGGGGGCTATCCCCCCCCACTTAGATAAATGGGTTTTTCATGCAGAATTATCAGATTTGCTTCAATTTTGGTATACCGGTTAATTCTGATAAGGCGCTTCCCTGATTAAATTTGGAGGTTCATTGTTTAAATATAAAGGGAGCAACAGGGGCTAACCCCCCTTAATTTAGATAGATGGGTTTTTCTATCTGATTTGCTTCAAATTTGGTAACCAGTTTATTCTGATAAAGCACTTCCATGATGAGATTTGGAGGCTTATTGTTTAAGTATAGCGATGTGACGGGGGGGGAGGGATTCCCCCTTAATTTATTTTTCGAAAGGCATTCTTGGAAGTAAGAGTATAAAATACACTTAGTATGAATAGACTGTGAGCTCAATGCCATCAGTTTAACTCGATACTGTTCTTTTTTATTTATTATTGTTTCAGTGAGTGCACTCTGCATGTCAGTGAATGAGTCAATAACTGTTTATAGTTTTTAGATTACTGCTGGAAAAAAAAGAAACATATAATCAAGGAACATACTTTTATTTATTTGTTAACCAGAGAAAAGTATGTTATTTCATTGTTAATGGCTCTAGGATGAGAACATTTTTTTTTTCTTAACAGCTGAAAATTTGGTAAACATTAAAAAGAAAGATATTTATAAACTGTAAATGAGATAAGGAGATATATATTTTAAAAAGGGAAAGATATTTTAGTTAAATATATTATTAAAAGGAGAATTTTGATTATTAATTGGAGGATAATTAGTATGTGATGATTGGTTAATTACATTCATCACAGCTATTTTAAAAGAAGATTTGCAATATTTGCATTTCCCCCACGCTTATAGGAGACCCTAAAAAGACTGAAAAACCATTTAACTTTTAAATAAATTTAGAGCCTTCAAAATTTCGCTCATCTGCGCATCTTTAAGAAGTTTATACACGTTTTAGGGAGTTTATAGGAAGTAAGTCCCCATCTGTTTGGTTGAAGGAAATAAGAGTAGAAAGTATATCTTTTACGGATGAATAAAAAAAATCATTTCTTTCTTTTTTTTATATGACAGAGATCTTTTTTAAAGATAAATTTAAATATAATTTATTATCAAAATTACATCTTAAAAATAATAATTTTAAAAGTTAAAAAACCTTATTATTTGACTCAAAGGTCTGTAGTAGCTTACTTCTGGGCCGCTAACATTGTCTAGGGCCCCCATAAATGGAGGTGAGGGGTGAGAGATAGTCGTTACGGCCCTGATGATTCCCTACGTTTTGGAATTACTATTTCTCAGCTTATCTGTGTGAATCTGTGAACATCGAAATATCGATTCAAGTATCGATTCTAGAATATGTAAATCGATTCTTATTGCGATCGATTCTGTTTTATACGATGTCGATTTTAATCGATTCTCAAATTTTCCAGAATCGCCCATCACTAGGTTGGATCAATAGCTTTATTGCAACTCTAACCATCATAGATATCTATAGGCCTCATCAAAACATTGTTTATAAATAGGAACTAACAATTAAACGCAACTTAAAAGTCATCAATACAAGTAAATGAAAAAATTAGGTAAGTAATATAAAAAAATAGTTTCACATTGATGAGAAATAATTAATTAGTTCGCTTTTTACGTAGTCGGGTTTTTTGATTTTTTAAATTTAATTATATTATTCGAAGATAAAGAGGGGCGGCTTTTCCCTGTACCCCCTTTGCACGCTCATGTCTAATCACATACTGGATAAATATTTGTGATGTTTGTAAGTTTTGTTCATATCAATTCAGAACATAAAATTGAAAGTATGGAAATATGAGAATTTATTAGAATTACATATATCCTTAGACCTTAGATGTTTCAGAGACTAGAATGGCAAAAAAAGTTCAATTTAGACATAAATACTAAGTTAGGAGCTACAATGATCCCTGTATTATGAACTAAAAAATATAGATTTATATATATATATATATATATATATAATGTAATTATTTTATTAATTAATTTATTATATTATATTAATTGTATTTATCACGGTATTTCAAAATGAATTAACTGAATCCATAGGTTTTAATTTCTGTGTTAACTTAACTATTTTATTCACCTTAATCTTATCATGCTTATGGATTCCATGTGCGGGAATATAATTTGAACATCTACTGGGAATTTATTCGGTAAGTTGTGTAAGATTTCTATTGCTATAAATTAAATATTTAATGGGTTGTAGTGTTTTTTTCTATTTCATGATATTTGATAATGTTCTGTTTTCATCTTGAGACTATTCTTTTGGTTCTATTGGTTGTTCGGGTACAGGAGAAAAAAAATTTCAGCTTTTAGCTTTTTTCTCACAGAAAACAACCGATTTGCTTATATCATTGAATTCTGTACTCTTGAAAACGTAATTCAATATATAAGTTTTTCAATTTTCTCGGAATCCATATTCTTCTTTCTTTTTTATTCTTCCTTATTAATTCTTGTAATTAAGTATAAGGTACTTTATTTTATACATACAGTTCTAAATTATAGGTTTGTGGCATCTTTTATTGTCAATCCATTCACAATTATGCGGTTTTTGATGATGGTCGGTAGTGTTTAATTAATGGTTATATATATACAGAGAGAGAGGATGGATGGATAGATAGTTTTAAACTCCCATGCTATGCCCTACTAACCGACCCTCCCCTTAAATACGCCTAAAATCAAATGTTGAATGATTTTACATTTTTAAACGAGAATTTTTCCAAACGAACCCAGATGTGGGGAGGGGGGTGTAATGTCTTCAGTAGCATATACACCGGACGAGTTTGATTTTATATTTTCAAATGAAAGTCTTTCCAAACGAACCTAATATTGTCAGCAACTCTGCCTTCGGCAGGGTACAACCTCGAATTTGTATGAATTTTCATTTTTAAATGAAAATTCATCCAAACGAAGCTCGAGTTAAGGTGCCCACTGCCTTCTGCCGCGCATACCGACTAGGGCGGGAGTGATATTTATGCTCGGTCTCATTTTTCAAGCGAACCTCGAATTTGTATTTAACCCCTGGAATTTATATGTATAAAACATTTTCAATTCTGACCAAAAATTCGTGATAAAACAAATAATATAAAATGCGCACCATCCACTCACTTTTTTAAAACGCGAAATGATATTCAAAGCACATTTCTCAGACTGAAAAGATATCTTGACAAAACTTGCACTGACAGAAAAAAACGTCTCTGATAAATCCTTGAAATGACTTAAAGATCTTTTTTTAATAGTAAATATTAAAAGTTTTTCACACCAGAGATATCGTTAGACTCGGAAAAATACCAAGAATGTATTAATAGGTTTCTTTATTATTTCAGAATAAAATAATCTTTTCAAAAAAAATATTAACCGACTTCAAAAAAGCGCTAAAAAGAACTAAATAATTCTTTAAACTTCTCTAATGACGAAACCTTATCCATTAACTGCACATCGGACTTCATGTATCGGCATGAAAACGTTAAATTTAAAATATAGAATTTAATAGCTACCAAACATGGATTTTCTAGAGAATATTTTTTACAAAAGATTAATTTACATATTTATGATTTAGTTTACGAATATATACGTATAAAAAGTAATCAATTACTTTTTGAAGTTGGTGCCAACCTATCTTAAGTATAGTAAAATTGTGAATATATTGTAGCTATTACCATGAATAAAGTGATGATGGAAAATATGATATAAAATTTAAAAAATGCTCTATTTCTTCAGATAATTATTTTTTTAATCCTTATCGATTGTGAATGTTTGGCACCAACTTCAAAAAGTAATTGATTACTTTTTATACGTATATAATCGTAAATTAAATCATAAATATGTAAATTAATCTTTTGTAAAAAATATTCTCCAGAAAATCCATGTTTGGTAGCTATTAAGTTCTATATTTTAAATTTAACGTTTTTATGCCGATACATGAAGTCCGATGTGCTGTTAATGGATAAGGTTTCGTCATTAGAGAAGTTTAAAGAATTATTTAATTCTTTTTAGCGCTTTTTTGAAGTCGGTTAATATTTTTTTTGATAAGATTATTTTATTTCCTACTTTTTAGTTATTCATACCGTAACACATAATTATCCGGATTTCAACATCTGCTGAATAAGTAAATTATTTGTCAAATAAATTATAATTTACAAAAATTATTTATTAAACAAATAGTTTTTAATAAATTCTTTATAATTTCATTAGAAGTATTGATTTTATTAGCATTTAATACAGATGATGTTTTTTGAAACAAGTAAATTGTATTCAGAACAGTCTACATTCATTTATTTATTGATCACATACACCTGACGTATGTGCTTGACATAAGGGGCGCGCTTATAAGTCATCGTTAATATACAAGTACGAAATAGCACAAGGACTTTGAGCTTTGAAGGGGGGGGGGTTCTAGATAGCACAAGGAAATTTACAACACCAGAGAATTGCATCTGGGAGCTCCACAAAGAGTGTGAAACGGGGCCAACGGGAATTGAACCCGCAGCCCAACTACGCTCTCAAGCGATTAGTGGTGTGGTGCCTTAACCATTCAGCCACGGTCTACATTCAAGAATTATTTTTTGTGGGACTCAGTTGTCAACAGCAAAATGCAGACTATGTAGCAACATTTGTATTGACTCTTCAAGTATATTGACAAGGACCCAGATATATTTTCGCTGTTAGCGAAATGAGATTGACCAATCAGAAGCCTGCCTTTTTGCGAACTTGTAATTTTTATAGAGTGTGTACTTTTAAATTTCAAAAATTCTTCTATCAAATAAAACGAAATTTTCTGTACTAAAATGCTGGCATCCAAAAAGTTGTAGACTTGTCAGGTTTGAAAATGTGGTCCAGTGGCCACCGTGGCTGAGTGGTCAGCGATGACCACCTCGGGAACTCAGCTTTCGCTTTAGAGTGTTAGTGCAGGCATCACGCCGCTAATCGCTTGAGAGCGTAGGTGGCTCCAGGTTCGAATCTCGCTGGCTCCGTTGCACACTCTTTGTGGAGCTGCCGGTTGTAATTCTGTGTTGCTGTAAATTTCCTTGTGCTATCTCCTTTCTGTATATTGACAATGACTTATAAGCAGACGCTTGACGCCAAGCACACAGGTCAGATATATGTATTTAATAAACTAATCATGTGATCCATAATGGAGGATATTCCATCTACGTTTTGATCACGTGGTCAAAGTAAAACCTTCTAGCGTAAAGAACGGAAGGCTCCATAGACGTAATGAAAAACCCTCGCCAGCCAGTGAAACAGTTCATGAGGAAAGCAGTAGTAGCCTCCCTCCTTAACAGTTAGAAGTGTGGAAAAGCTGACAATCCGTCAATAAAGTTTACTCATCAGAGCGCGGCAAAGTGCTTTAAGAGAAACTTATGTCCAAGCTATAGCAAACCTAGACATTTTCTATTACATAACTACAGCGTCTAGAATATATTGTGTGGAAATCGGCTATCACAGTGATACTTAACCTTTAACTGATGTGACTAAAATTTGTCACACAACTGATGTGATCCGGTCTCTCAGACCTCTCGAATAAAATGAATAAAAAAAATAACTCAAATGGTTGAATTTAATTAAATTTTGTCCTAACAACATCGTTGTACTTCTCTTAGGATCATGTGAATTAAATTGCATGAAAAAAGTATTTTATATCATATTATATATACTTCTTCAGTACAGAAAAGTAAAAAGCTGTAAAAGAGTTTACAGCTGGGAGTCGCGGGGTCTGGGAGACCGCGTGACATCAGTCGGAGGTTAAAAAAGTGCTAAAATATTATATTTCTTAAATGTCAAATGATGCTGAAATCCAATGAGACGATCACAGCAACATCTGCAGGATATTTTTTAAAACTCCAAGACGATTTGGTTATAGCCATAGAGAAGAGATAGGGGCGGAGAGTGCTTTGGTAATTTTGACATTTGAAGTCCACCGAGGTGGAGAACGCTTTGAGGCCTATAGCTACTATGGCTGTCGCCTCGAATGATCCTTATTATAACATAGAAACAACAACAAATCACAACATTTTTTTTTTTTTTTTCCATTACATATATTATACAACTACAATGGGACATTCACAATTACATCCATGTCTTACCCTGGGACTCGAACCCGGGCCCTCGGGGTGACAGTGCTTTGGTAATCCTAAAGTGGAACCAACATAATAGTCACGTGTTTATAATAGTCAATAGTTTTAATAGTTTATAACGTGACTTTTACCGCCAAAGTCTAGCATATATTTGCGAAAGTAAAATAAACAAATTACCGTATCGTTAAATTAAAGTGAGAATCTTCTTTTAGTAATTTGAAACAGATTTTAAGTTGGTTTGTTTTACTTCGTTTATATTTTTGCACTGCTTCACATGCATAATGTGGATGCTGAGTATTTTTATATTTTTTTTTTCACGACCGGCAGCAATTTTCAAATTGCCAAGCAACCGATAACGAGCGAAATCTGGAAACCTTTACATGAGTAGGGCCGGTCATGTTGATGTCACTTTTCAACGGAATTACGGCGTCTAGCATACCTAGTGTGGAAACATGCTATCCAAAAAGTGCTAAAAATTTGCATCCCTTAAATGTGCGACGATACTGCTAAAATCCCAAGTGTCGATCGCAGCGACATCTGTGGAATTTTCGTATTACTAGTATTACATTGTATAGACTAGCAATTTCTTGCAGCTGTAGAAAATATCCTGCAGATGTCGCTACGATCTGCATATTGCAGCAGCATGATTGCACATTTAAGGGAATATTTTAGCGTTTTTTTTTTTTTTTTAAGTATTACAGGGATAGGCGATTTCCACAGTGTGTATTCTAGTCGCTATAACGGAATTCTCTACGGAAGGCACACTCCACCCCTATCTCTTCTCTATGGTTACAGCTTCTAGAATATATAGGGTGGAAACCGGCTATCCCCGTAATACTTAAAAAAAGTGCTGAAATATTGGATCCCTTAAATGTCAAACGATGCTGAAATCCAATGAGTCGATGGCAGCGACAACTGCAGGATACACTGTAAATTAAAATGTCTGAAATTCAAACACTTAAGTGTCTGAAACGGAGTGTTCAGTTTTCAGACATTTTAAAATGTCTAAATTTTTTCAGACACTTCAAACGTCTTAATAGCATCCATTTTTTTTGTAAGCATCATACGTAGCCATGTTTGACCACGTTGAATCCTGGAAAAATATTTGGCTGGGGTCCTGCCCCCCCCCCCCCCCCCCCTACAACCTGATTTTTCTGGTGCTCCCAATTTTGGTACGCAGTTTTTGTTAAGCTGATAATTTAAATCTTTTACGACATTTTACTGAATATAATCAATATTTTGAACTTCAGGAGTAGAACAAGATTAAAACAAAAAATATTTATCTAAATATTAGATTTTTTTAATTTGTTTTATTTGTAATCTTATTTTACTTTGAAAGTTCAAAATATTGATTATAATCAATGGAATTTCGAAACAGATTTAAAATATAAACATTACAAATATTGCACATCAAATTTGTGGGCACTAAAATCGTAGGGGGGCGGGGCACGGCACAGTATGCCCATTCTTTAATCAAGAAGTTCTTTTGCAAAAAATGCAACCCTGCATTATTGTTATCTTAATTGAGATGTCCGGTATTCGGGAGTATCCGTTGTGGAGGTTAATGGACATTCCCGAATAGCTATTCTGAAACATCTATTTAGCGAATACTTTTTTAATCCGCATGGCATACATATTTGTATATTTTTACCTCACAAAAGCAGACATCTCCGATTATCGGACAAATTCAGCGGCAAGGGCTATTGAGGGCTTTTAAAGTACATGGATAAATATATATATTTCTTATAATCTTGTCCTACTCTACTTCATATAATTTAAAAATAGATTTTTTAAAAATTTATATTGCCACATAGGCAATTTTACATATATATCAGATGATAATCACAACAGCTATTTAACTATGAATAAATAAATAAATATTCTACTTTACCCTTTGCACTCGAGGGCTCCGGAGCGGAGCCATTTAAAATTTGTCTTCAAACTCGAGGGCTCCGCTACGGAGACAATGCAAATAATTTTGTGATACCTGTTTAGAAAAGCCAAGATTACATGGTATCACAAAATTATTTGCATTGTCTCCGTAGCGGAGACCTCGAGTTTGAAGACAAATTTTAAATGGCTCCGCTCCGGAGTCCTCCAGTGCAAAGAGTTAATATTGAGCAAAAAATTACTTCGGTATTTTGTTTATTTATATTTTGTGTTTTTTAATCTTGTCCTACTCTAAAAGTTCAAAACTTTCATTATAATCAGTGCAAGATTTAAGGTATCAACTTTACGAAAATTTCATACAAAGTCCCCCCCCCCTCCCCGAAAAAAAATAAAAATCCTTATCATTTAAAAATTAGATTTTTTAAAAATTTATATTGCCACATGGGCTTATTGTTATCATTCCTATGAGGTACTAAACAAGATATCTTTAAAGCAAAATAAAGCCAAAAAAAAAAGTTAGCACATGATATCACTATGATACAAACTTGCGATGCTTATCAGTAAAGTCTAATTGGAAAATGACCTTCGAATCCACGCATGCAGCGAAATCTAAATAAGCAAATGATTTCCTTTTTCCTGACTGGCTTACTTCTATGTTTCCAAATCAAAAGTTTTCACACATTAAAAGATTTAATAGCTTTAGAAATATATCTAAGAAATACTTGAGATAAACATTCATTTTCAATTATATATAAATTTCATGAAAATCAATTGATTTTTTTTTTTCCAAAAGCGAAAGTTTATAAATATATTTTTTAATTTCAGCTGAATATTGTTCAATGGAAAAAAAAAGGCAATCCCGAAAATCCCGGAATTTTCCAGTAAAAATTCCGGGATTTTCGGGGTTAAAATTAAAGCGGGATCCCGGGATCTCAATCCGGGATTGTAATCCCTAGCTAGGAAGTAAGAAAACTTTAGGAGATCTTTCAAAGTTTTTTTTTTCTATTTCCTTGTGGTCGAGTATGAGATAAGCATTAGCCATTGAAATTGAAACTAAGAACTGCCATATTGAAAACAAAACAAAACAAGAGAATGAACTTAATTTTTAAATATGTCTGCTTTTTAGTGATGTTATTACTTTAAATTTGAGAAAAAAGATGAGAATAAATAATACATAATTTGTAATAAAACACAACGTCATAAATTTAAAAATATATACTTCTAGAATTAGTGTTTTTTTTTTTTTTTTTTTTTTTTTTTTTTTTTTTTTTTTTGCAAAAAGATTCAAAACTAACTAAATTTCATGTAAGATTTTGTTTAGTACAATAAATAAAATCATAAAAGACAATAATTTTAGTACTATAAAGAAATTATAACACTTACTTCAATCGCTGTTTGCAAGAGGTAAGAAATATTCCTCGATTTGAAAGTTTAAAAACTACCACAACCACAGTGAAGGAGGAAGACTTGCATCAGTTTAAAAGGTAATCCCATAATACATCCGACTAGCCATATTTAAAGAATGAGATGTTTCATCCTAAAAACAGGACCCGCCAGACAAAAGTTTCTTTTTTTTGCCAGCTTCGACAGGACTAAGATGAATAACACAATATTATTGATATAAATTGATACGAGTTAACACTAAGCCCATTGCACACGCTTTGTAGAATTTCCGGGTGTAATCTTCAACCGTCGTCTACTTCTGTTCTGTGTCTATCCTGCCCTTGTATCGACGACAGCTTCTAAGAGACATTTGATGTCGAGCACACACGTCAGATGTATGTATTCAATAAATAAATAATCCAAGTTAATACGAATTAAAATCACAGTACTTCACATTTCGCAAAAAACGAATTAAAATACACGCGTACATAAAAACAAACTTTGTTTGAATTACAACGTATACCACTTCGAACGAAGACATCTAAAACGCATGCGCAACTGGGAGTGCTAGTTCCCCCTGGTGGTTTTGCGTCGGAAGAATCAAAACGTCTTAAATTAAGACACGTTTAAAGCAATGAAGTGTCTTAAAATAAGACGTTTGCGGATATTTTAGACATTATTCTCAGTTCGTTTACACCATGGTCATAGTAAGACACTTATGTATCTTAAATTAAGACATCTATAATGTCTGAATTTTCAGATTAAGACACTTAAGTGTCTAAAATTCTTTTTCAGTCACATATGTGTCTAAATTTAAGACGCTTCTATTTGCAGTGTATTTTCTAAAACTCCAAGACGATTTGGTCTAGACACTGTAATAATACGATGTTTACTTTGATATCTGAAAATATATTCAGATGTCGCTGCGATCGGCACCCTTGATTTTAGCGTCATTGCACACTTAAGGAATACAACCTTTTAGCGCTGTTTGGACAGCAGATTTCAACGCCATGTATTCTAGACGCTGTAATTTGGTCTAGCTCTAGATGCTGTAAGTATGTTCCCAATACCTACGGGGTTCCGATCCTGAGCCGTTCTCATTGGTACCTCAGATTCAGATGTCGGAAACATAAAATGGAGTTATGAATAAAAAGGAGGAGACATATAGTGTATTGTCTACCAGTTGCGAGTGAAGTAACTGAGGAGGTTGTCACAATATGGCGGCTGCTTTTTTAAAATCGGTTGTTCAGTTTCTGATTACCGATAGGTCACACATCCCACCAGTAAAATTGAATAGAAAATTTCGTCTTAAAGAAGCGTCTTATTCATGGAATTTTTTTTCAAAAATGTCGTAAAATTTTCTATTTGTTTTTACCGGTGTCAGTATGCCTTATAAAACTGTCAGTTCGTTTCCATGGTTGTCACAATATGGCGGAAACGCAGGGCCTAACTACCACCAAAGAAAACTCCTACCAGTAAAAATGAAAATATGTTTCTACCACTATTTATGACTGAAATTTTGTAATAATAAGGCGTTTAAATAAGTTGAAAATATCTATATAAACCTACTGGTGGGAGTTTCCACCGTCGATAAACAACTCCTGTGATAGCGGTTGCAGTTGAAGCTTCACTATTTTAAGGATATGTCAGTTCCTCTTTATTAATAGTTCCATGAAACATAATGACTTACTATCACAATAGTACAGCGTCCAGAATACATAGCGTGGAAATCTGCTATTCAAACAGCGCTAAAAGTTGTATCCCTTAAATGTGCAATGACGCTGAAATCCAGGAAGCCGATCGCTGCGACATCTGCGATATATTTTCAAATTTCAAAGTAAACATCGTATTATTACAGTGTCTAGACCAAATCGTCTTGGAGTTATAGAGAATATCCTGAAGATGTCGCTGTGATCGACTCATTGGATTTCAGCATCGTTTGACATTTAAGGGATCCAATATTTTAGCACTTTTCTAAGTATTACTGGGATAGTCGATACCATACTATATATTCTAGACTCTGTAGCAGTAGTACTTAGAAAGTACTAAAATATTGTATCCCTTAAATGTAAAACGATGCTGAAATCCTAAGAGTCGATCGGAACGACATCTGAGGATATTTTCTAAAACTCCAAGACCATTTGATCTAGACGCTGTTATAACACAATGTTTACAATGAAATTTGAAAATATAATGCAGATGTCGCTGCGATCGGCTCATTGGATTACAGCATCATTGCACATTTAAGGGATACATTTGTTTAGTGCTGTTTGGATAGCAGATTTCCACACTATTTATTCTAGGCGTTGTACTTGTGCTCTGATACATGAGAAACATTAAAGGTTGATTTTCAACTTTTCGACACTGACTTTCGATATCGGTTTGTGTCTTTGTGGGCCTTTCCAGTTTGGTAGATGACAGAATGGCCGGGATTGAGATAGATTTTTCGCTCTCAGCGAAACAAGATCAACCAATCAGAAGGCTGCATTTTTGCAAACAGCGAAAAGTTCGCAAAACTGGAGGCTTCTGATTGGTCAATCTCGTTTCACTACCAGCGAAAAGTCTATCTGGATCTCGGCCTTTGTCCAGCTAAGTTTCCGCACTTTGAAAGATCTCGTATCTCTGTAAGAGTAACAGTATGAAAGATGAGTGCTTATAATTGGCGACTGCTTAAAAAAAGATTTGAATTTTAAAGTTTTTATTTTTAAAATAATGTTCTAATCATCAGATTTTTATGAAATTGCAATGGGAACAAATGGGTGACTTACACTTTCAAACAAAAAAAAAAATTATCAAAATCGGTTCATATTTAAGAAAGTTATGCGTGAACATGGGCAAAATATACATACAGGTCGAATTGATAACCTCCTTCTTTTTGAAGTCGGTTAAAAATGGAAAAATTTGAAAACTGACGCGAATCGTGGCCAAATAAAAAGGCTTTTTGAAAGAGTAAAGAAACATACCGTTGGAATCGGAAAGATAAGACGATTTTCTTTCTTTTTTTCCTCTGTTTCTTTCTTTTTTTTCTTTCTTTTTCTTTTCTTTCTTTCTTTCTTTTTTTTTTTTTTTTTTTGCTTATTTTTTGTTTGTTTTTTGTTCTTTGTAATTCTACTGGGACGCGGCCATTGCAATTTGAAAGTGAAGTAAAAATCGAACGTAACTCTTTTGTCAGTGTGAAGAAATGCTTAACGGCTGGAGAAATGCAGAGACATGATTGTTTTGAAGAAAGAAATCTCGGGATTTTGCGATTATCATTATGGATTTAAATTATATTTCGGCTAATTATCATAAAATGAAAAATCTGATCCTCAAGTGCATTTGGACCTGCCATCGTCTATCCTTATCCAAATTTTCATACCTCTATATGCGGTAGATTTTCTTAGTCCTACAGATGCACAGTAAAGACAAGCGTCTTGCTTTTATTAATATAGATATGCAAATTAGTGATGACAAACAACTTTATTTTATTAGCATGGATGCAATCTATTGTTATCATATTGTATTATTTTCTCTTTCATAATGGAATTTTACCGTTTAATGCAGGATTCAAACATGTTTGGAACCAGACATTTTATTTAATAAATGAAATAAAATACTAACCCATTGAAACAAGACACAGTTTATTAGTTAATTTTCTAGTTTAAAAAATCTTTATTTGATCTGGGATAAAACACTAGCAGGATGGCAGCTATGCATTTAGAGTTTCTCATAGCTTTTTTTAAAATATAAAGTTTTATTTTCGGAGTGAGGGGGGGGGGGATAGGGCGCCAACCGAAATTCTGCCCACAGGCGCTGGATACTGCTGGCGCGCCCCTGATGTCAGGGGCCCAGAAGTAAGCTACCTTTGAGTCGAATAATAAGATTTTTTAACTTTTAGAATTATTTTTTTTAAGATGTAATTTTAATAATAATTTATATTATATTTACATTTATTTTTTAAGAAAGATCTCGGTCCGATAAAAAGAAAAAGGAAGAAATTATTTTTTTTTTCATTCGGAAAAGATATATTTTCTATTCTTATTTCCTTCAACCAAACAGATGGGGACTTACTTCCTATAAACGTCATTCTTCTTAAAAATGTGCATATGAGCGAAAATTTGAAGGCTCTAAACTTATTTTAAAAGTTAAGTGGTTTTTCTTTTATTATTATTATTTTTTAATTTAATAGCGTTCTCGTTCTTATATTAGAACAGAAAAACAGGATTTCTGTGATCATCTTGTTTATGAAAAAACAAAGAAAAAGAAATACGATAGAGTGATAACAGGCAGATGCCTCAGTTATTTACTGAAACCACGAGAATCTGAAAGATTAATGATTATGAAAGCAGTAATTAAATCGCTTTTACTTAAATAAAAGGCTTGTTAGCAGACATAAAAAGATAAATACTAAATTTATTTCGGAAATATAAACATATTTCAGATATTAACGCAGCTTAAAAAGCATTAACAACACAATATATTTTGATAAATTTTATTTGATATAAATTTGATATATTTTGATAAACTTGCTACTAATAAGTATGTGATCACTTCCTATATTTAAAGAAATATTCTTTTACTTTTTTCATACGAGAGTAAATAAAATTTTACAGTTTAAAAAAAGAATAAGTCCGAGCCTGAAGGCTGGTATAAAATCTACCTAAAACAAAAGGCTTCGGTCATCTGAATGTTAAATTTACAATGGTTGCTTATGCTTTTTATTGCGTTGGTTTTCAGATAACACGAATTAACTGAAATCTAATTTATAATCATATAAAGCAATGCTTTTTTTTTTCTAAGTTTATGAATAGTAAAGATTCAAAATCCTTCCCAGGTGAGGGTGATGGTGAAGATCCTGATTGCGACACTCTAGACAGAAAAAAATAAAAATAAAAGTGCCCAGTTAAACTGATGGCATTGAGCTCACAGGCTATTCACATTAATTGTATATTATACTCTTATTTCAAAGAATAATCCCCCTCAAAAAATAAATGAAGGGGGATTAGCCCCCTTTCGCCCCCTTTATACTTAACCAATGAACCTCCAAATGAAATCAGGGAAGCTCCTTCACATAATAAACTGGTATGCCAAATTCGAAGCAAATCAGATAATTCTGCATGAAAAAACATTTCGCTAAATTAAGGGGGGAGGGGGTCTAACCCCCCTTTATGCTTAACTAATGAACCTCCAAATCTAATAAGGAAGGGTCCTTATCAGAATGAACACAGAAAAAAATTAAAGTAAATTGGATAATTCTACATGAAGATCCATTTACCTAAATTAAGGGGAGGGGTCTTGCCCTCCTTTCCCCCTTTTATACTTAACCAATGAACCGACAAATCTAATGAAGGAAGCGCCATATCAAAATAAACCGGTACATCAAATTTGAAGCAAATCGAATAATTCTGCATGAAAAACCCATTTATCTAAATTAAGGGTGGGGGACTAGCCCCCGCCCCCCCCCCTTTACATTCAACCAATAAACCTCCAAATTTAATCAAGGCACCTCCTTAACATAATAAACCGGTATACCAAATTTAGAGCAAATCAGGTAATTCAGCATGAAAAAAACATTTCGGTAAATTAAGGGGGTATTAGCTCCCCCATTTCCCCCTTTATGCCTAACCAATGAACCTTCAAATCTAATCAGGAAAGCTCCGTATTAGAATGAACCTAGAAAAAAAGAAATAAAGTAAATTGGATAATTCTGCATAAAAACCCATTTATCTAAATTAAGGGGAAGGGACTTACCGCCCTTTCCCCCTTTTATACTTAATTAATGAACCTCCAAATCTAATGAAGGAAGCGCCATATCGGAATAAACCGGTATATCAAATTTGAAGCAAATCGAGTACTTCTGCATGAAAAACCCATTTATCTAAAAAGGGGGAGGGACTAGCCGCTGTCCCACCTTTATACTTAACCAATAAACCTCCAAATCTAATCAGGAAAGTTTCTTAACATAATAAACCAGTATACCAAATTTGGAGCAAATCGAATAACTCTGCATTAAAAACCCATTTATATGAAATAAGGGGGGGTGGACAAACCCCGTTTTTCCCCCTTTATCCTTAACCAATGAACCCCCAAAATTAATCAGGGATGTTCCTTAACATAATAAACCGGTATACCAAATTCGGAGCAAATCGAATGATTCTGCATGAAAAACCAATTTTTCTGAATTAAGGGTGGGGGTCTAGCCTCCCTTTATACTTAACTAATGAGCCTCCAAATCTAATCATGTCAGCTCTTTAATATAATAAAACGGTATACCAAATTTGGAGCAAATCTAATAGTTCTGCATGAAGAACCCATTTATCTAAATTAAGGAGGGGACTAGTCCCCCTTTTCCCCCTTTATCCTTAACCATTGAATCTCCAAAACTAATCAGGGAAGCGCCTTATCAGAGTTAACCTAGAAAAATAATGAAGCAAATCGGATGTTTCTATCAAGAGTTATCGAGTTACGTACATACATAATACATACATACGTACATACACAACCTGCGGGCACATTAACTCTCAGGTTTTGATAGCCTGTGAGCTAAATAGAAAAGTGCCCAGTTAAACTGATGGCATTGAGCTCGCTGGCTATTCACACTAAATGTATATTATACTCTTATTTCAAAGAATAATGCCCCTCAAAAAATAAATTAAAAGAGGGATTGCGCCCACCCCCCGTTTTCCCTCTTTATACTGGACCCTCCAAATGTCATCAGGGAAGCGCCTTGTCGAAATAAGCCGGTATACCAAATTTGAAGCAAATCGGGTGGAAAAACCCATTTATCTAAATTTAAGAGGGGTATTAGCCCCCCTGTCCCCCCCCCTTTATATTTAACCAATGAACTTCCAAATCTAATTAGGGAAGCGCCTTATCAGAATAACACGGTATACCAAATTTGAAGCAAATCGAATAGAAAACCCATCTATCTAAATTAGGAAGTATTAGTTGATATTAGGGATATTAGTAAATTACCCCTGTTGCCCCTTTTAGGCTATAACAATGAATCTTTAAATCTAATCAGAGAAGCTCGTTATCAAAATTAACCGGTATACCAAAATCTGATAATTCTGCATGAAAAACCCATTTATCTAAGTTAAGGGGGGGATTAGCCCCCTCCCCCCTTTATACTTAATCAATGAATCCCCCAAAACTAATCAGGGTAGCACCTTATCAGAATGAACTCAGAAAAAAAATTTGAAGCAAATCGGATATTTTTATCAAGAGTTATCGCGTTATGTACATGCATACATACATACAGAACCGGCAGGCACATTAGCTCTCAGGCTTTGATAGCCTGTGAGCTAAAAAGTGCCAAGAGCGGGTAACTAGGGGGGAGGGACAAAAAATAAAAGAGGACATTAAAAGCTTTGCAACGATATATTACACGAGATGGTTTGGAAGAAACAATAACTATGCCCCCCAGGGGACATGTAAGTCCCAAATGGTCGGAGAGGCGATCTCAAATGTATCTTTGGTCAAGGTTTCAAAATGTGGATTTATAATAAAATAGAAAGAGAATTTGGCACTTCAAAAATTACATGCATATTTTGAACGGCCCTGTAAATTAAGATTGGCGAGGAAAGGGGGCGGGTAGAGGGATTAGAAGGGACGAACTTGAAAAATACGACATAATAAACTAGTAACCCGAATAACTGGGCTTCTAAACAAAAGTATAACGATTTAGCTTAGTGTTGAATTCAAGGGATGGTCCGGTGGGGATATTCCCCCCGGAAGTTTTAAGATTTTTTGTTTTTTAATGACAAATGTGCAATTCCCCCTCCCCTTGCGGATCTCTAAAATACGCTCTCCACCGGAGTCGCAGACATCCCTCTCGTAGAATATTACCTGCATTCAACATTGATGTATCCGAGAAAGAAAAAAAAATCCTTCCTTATACGAAATTTTACATCAATTCTGCTACTAAAACAGTAAAATTGGAAGAATAAATATAACGATTCAACCCGATCCCGAATCGTGGATCGATCGCGATTCGATTTGAATTGAAGTAAATTAAAGGATAACGATTCTTACCCGCATCTACAGAATCGTCCGCAAAACAATTCTGCCCGCATCTAAAGAATCGTCTGCAAAACGATTCTGCCCGCATCTAAAGAATCGTCTTGAAACGATTCAGCCCACATCTAAAGATCGACATCGAACCTGTGTACTGAATCAATTCGCTATTTGTTATACTACGCTACGTGTGGAATCGATTCGTTCATTTTTTCTTGCTTTCTTTTGTATTTAGAAAAAGAAAAGTGTTGGATTCGTGAAAAATTTAGACTACCGGTTTTCGAAGGATTTATAGTTTTAGAAGGTCTTGTCTTGAATACGATTTGACTATTTTTATGTCTGTCTGTTAGTCTGTCTATTTGTTTGTCTCTGACAAAAAAAAATTGTGGGCGGTCTATTTAAAGAACTAATGCATGGGATCTGTTGAAACTTTAGATTTAGTTAGACCTTCATATAAATTGAAGCTGATTACTTTTTGGTGAAAATCGCCCAGCAGGTGGCGCTGATATGTTGCATTTTTCATGATTTTTGCATGATCGCTACCTGAAAAACTAATGCACGAATTTTTAACAAACTTCAGATTCGGTTAGACGTTGACGTAAGTTGTTGATGATTAGGTTTTGATGTAAATTTACTGGTAGGTTGCGCTGCTATGCTGCATTTCCCCCGATTTTCGACACAGCTCTATCTCAAGAACTAATGCACCGATGTTCATCAAACTTCACTTTCAGTTAGACGTTGGCATAAGTTGTTGCTTAATAGGTTTCGGTGTAAACCACCCAACAGGAGGCGTTGCTATGCTGAATTGAATTCAGCGTTTTTCTCCGGGAGGGATTTCTGCGGCTCCAGTGAGGGGCATTCTAGACTTCAGAGGAGGGGGGGTATGGGGTTGGACTTTTGTACATTAAGCATAAAATCTCAAACCTTTTGGGGGGACATTTCAATGTTCGGGGGGAGGATGTCCTCCCCACCGAGCCACCCCCTGAATTTAACACGTTTTTCAGGATTTACACGATTTTAGGTATCATATCTCAAGAACTAATAAACGAAATTTCATCAAATTTAATATTCCGTTAGACACTGTCATATGTTGTTCCTGATTAGGTTTTCATGCAAATCATATAACAGGTTGCCCTGCTATGCTGCTGTTTTCAGCAAATTTAATTCAGACATTTTTCTCCGGGAGAGATTTCTGCGGTTCTGGAGAGAGACATTCTAGAGTTCCGTACGGGGGGGGGGGGGGAAGAGACTTTTGTCCATTAAGTAAAAAATATCAAATCTTCCTGGGGGCATTTCAATGTTCCGGGGGATGTTCTCCGGTACCACCCCCTGAATTCAACACTGTATTTCAGGGTTTACAAGATGTTAGCGAGAATATCTCAAGAACTAACGAACGGAAATTTATCAAACGTAATATTCTGTTAGACATTGACATAAGTTGTTCCTGAGGAGGTTTTCGTGTAAATCATATATCAGTTGGCGCTACTATACTGCATTTTACACGATGTTCGTGATAGCTATATTTAAAAACTAATGCATGGAATTAATTCAAGCTTCATATACTGTTACACTATCATATAAATAGATCCTTATTAGGCTTGGATGTATACTGTTTAACAGGTTTCGCTTTTATGCTCTTTGAATTTGGAATTTCTGTTGCAGATATCTAACAGGGTGTGGGCCGAAATTCATGTATTTCTTTGGAAAATGCATTCTTTAAAATGCACATATTTTAACGAACCTATACTTTTTGAATCCTCATGATGGCCATAGGTTATGTTTAAATTTGACACTGTGATAGCGAATTTTGAAGTTTTAACATGTTTGAGATAGAAGAAAGTTTTGGTATTGGCACATCCGACTACTTTACCTTCAACTTTTTAAGGAAAATGAAAATGACATTACGTTTAGAGACATCGATTAAAAAATTTATAGAATCGATTAAATCGAGTTGGTCGTAGTATCGATTAAATCGATTAAAAAATCGAAATCGCCCATCACTAGTAGAGGTCACTAACATCAAAAAATCTCAGAACGATCCGAGCATATTTACGAGAGTTAGAGCGTGGACAGACGGACAGACGGCCAGAAAAACCGAAGTCATAAACACTTTTCAACTTTGTTGGAAAGTGTTAAAAAGTGTCTACTATTAAGAAAAAAGAAGTAGATAAATAGCGAACGCCGAACTGCATTTTCTGTCAATCGAATGACAAGCCCTCATTATTTTTATTATTATTATTATTATTTATTTATTGACGGGGTAGTGGTGGTGGGGGGGGGGACGTTTGATTTAACAATCCATTATTTATTTACTATTACTATAAGATTACAAATAGAGCAGAAAAAATTGCAGAATGAAAGAGTTTTGTTTAACTATTTTATATTTTGAATGCTCGGTCCGGGGAAGGGGGGGGGGGGGGTTCGAAATCTGTAATTTCGGAAGGTGGAGATTAAATCATATTAGATGAAAATTTCCAACTGGGCGAAAAAAATGTCCGGACCAGGATATTTTCGCCCAGTTGGAAATTTACCTCTAATATGATTTGTTTAACAATTAGAACAATTGTTTGAAAATTAATCTAGGGGAGATTTAAATTATTGATTAATTATTGTGGCAATAAAGTAATAAATGATCAGGAAAGTTTTGAAAAGATTGTTTTACAAATCTTAAACTTTTGATTGAAACTTTTAAGTTGTAAAGGGGGGGGGGGGGGTAAGATGAAATTAAAAGCGGAAACGCGGAATGATCTTATTATTTCTTATTAAATTGCTTCCTTTTTAAAAATTTTAATAAAGGGTTTATTTTACATCCGACTGAATCGTAATATTTAACTTACGAAACTTATTGCATTTGAAGATTTTTTTTATTAATAACAAATTATATTATAATTTCATAGTGAAAGTAATAAAAACATAGCTCACTGCATGTTAATATATACTCACATTAAATCAAATTTAGTATTGATTCATTTTATATTGTGTTTCTTAAATATAAATCTAAAACATATCACTAAACATTAACCCTCCGTCTACCAGACGGGTCCATTGGACCCGACAGGTACATACAAAATATTCATTCAAACCAGAAATTTCTTTAAAATAAACTAAGTATATAAACCAGACAAAAATAAGGTAAATAAATAAGTTAAATAGTTTTAAATAAAAATTATGGTGTAGAACGTTTTATTAAAACTTGAATAAAATTCCCGGTAGATCTAGGGTTAATGTGATATAAGGATGATATAAGGATAAGGCCGTAGTTAATGAAAAAAAGAATTTAATGGTTCTGGATTATAGTTTTACATATTAAGTCGACATTATATTTACATGTACGGGAGGGTAGGGGTTTTCTGCGGCATACGCTCGCAGCATCGGCTTATAAGTTCTCATGGAAAATGCTGATCATATCCTGTTGCTAGGAGTGGAGTTTTATGGGAATCTAAAACCACAACTCACACTCGGCCATTTTGTCCGCTTGTCGCCCTCGACAGCGTGATAAATAAGCAACAAGATATGTCAAAAACAAAAAAAACTATCTAAAAATAATTAAAATTCAAAGGAAAAAAACTGTCATTAAATAATTAAGAAAATTGAGCTAAATAAAAAAAACATTTAAGTCTAAATTTTATGTAAATTAATGCTGAGCTGCCGTGGGATATCTCCAAAAAAAAGAAGCAAAAGAATAAAAAAAATCTCAGGATAACACCAATTTGCGTCATGAGGCCGTCTTTCTCATGAGCCATCATCAGGGATGAAAAATATAATCTGAAAGGCCGTCTGCCCATTATATTATCATTAAGAAAACATACTAAAATCTGCCTCATCTTAGGTAGAATTTCGTAAAAAAGACATCTTTATCCCAACGTCATTCGGGAATAAAAAAATAAAAAAAAAGGTTTGCCTCGTCTAAGCAAAAAAAAAAAAGGATTTCCCCCCAAAAGGCTTTTTTTTCGACAGCGAACTCTTACTTCTGTAAAAAAAAATATGCGAGGGGGGGGGAGGTAAAACACATACATATATATAGCAATTCAATAAATGTTTACACATAAAACACAGTTTTAGAAATATAAATACAGTTTTAGAAATACGAATACTACAATTTTCTTTTTCTTCTTGTCAAAAGTGAGTGTTAAAAAAAATAATAAAGTCCTGTGTAGATAGTCATTTTAAATAAAGTTATTTACGCAACATAAAAAAAGCACGTGTTGCGAACAGGCAAATGAAAAAAATAAGACACCATTTGCAGTCCGAGAGAAAGATAACTTGCCATGCGAAAAAAAATCACCGCATGGGTTCAATAAAAAAGTTTTGAGCAGATATATATCGCTCAGAGGTTTTTAAAAAATGTTGAACAGAACTTCGAAAAAAAGAAGGCACATAAATTCTGTTAATATAAGCTGAAAAAATAAAGAATCTGTTGCATATTCCACAAACTAAGAATAATAAAAAAAACACTGTTGATAAAAATGCTTGGCACATGGTACCTTTAAAAAAAACACTTGAAGTTTATCGTACTGTAGAATGGCATTACACACAAACACACGAAGAAAAAAACATTCTGTGTTGAAGATTTTCATCCATGATTGCACTCGTAGCTGTGACATAGTTAGTCACACTTGTAAATACCTCATTTTAACGTTTCGTCCGTAAAAAAATCGTTCATGCTTGCTGCAATCGTAAAAAAAAACGAAGATATTGAAATAAAGTTACTAAGAAAGTCACAGATAGTAGCAGTCTATAGTCTGTACGATATAAATATTCGCTTAAATTAGCAGATATAAGTGTAAAACACAGAATATATAAAAACACAGTTAAAAAAATAGTAGTAATAAGAAAAAACACATTTATGATAAATTCGATGGTTGCACTATCTTTCTTTTCAAGGATTTAAGTCTACGTTTTCTCTTTTCCTTTGTTAAAGTCACACAGTTTCGGTGTATGAGAAATAAACAAAAAATGATAAGGATCTGCCGGACTTCGTTCCAATTAGTAACGTCACTCAAATCTCGAGATGGTTGGGACTTATGGAGAGCAGAATGATGACAACTGAGTCCGTCGGAAAAGTTAAACAGTGATAAACAGATGATCATTAAGATGAACGCCGTCGTAAACAGCTTGTAGGATAAGAAATTTAAATCGAAGGAAAAGCAGTCTGGCGATAATGTTGCGAGATGTTTCAGATATGCTGAGTCAATCGCTGGGTCAATTTCGATATCACTAAGAATATTTTCATTCGAAAATTCTTTATTTACTCTCGGCGGTTTTAGATCTTGAGGGAAAGAATTTGAAACAAATGTTTCCGTAGTGCATCTTGCGTCGGGAAATGGATGTACATCGGATTTATCTTGAGAGTTCGTTGCAGATGCATTATCAGAGACAGTAATGCAGCTTATAAAAACGCTTGTGGGTGGAGATTTAGTTAAATTAACGCCGTTTTTGTCGCAAGTGAGAGTACCCTGAAATATGACATCTGTCCCTATGATAAGTGGGATGGGCATCTGAGAAGACTTAACTACGTAAACAGTAGTAGAAAAAGTATTACCGTCTATTTGTATATTGGTAAAAAATGATCCTATAGGCTGAAGAGTACCGTTGCCGATACCCGACAACTGTACAGGAGCTCCGGTGAGGGAGGGAGATCCGATTTGTTTATAAATATCTTCTCTCAGTATAGTCAATGAGCTTCCAGTGTCCAAGATTGAATTGATTTGTAAATTACAAATTTTTGCAGGTTTCTCCATACGTGTATGAGAATGACACATTTCGACTAAGTTAATTCGTTCGTCTCTGCGTGGCGACGTCTTGCGTGAAGGGAAGGTGCCTTGAGTCGAACGCTTACGCTCCGGAGTTTGCTCTGTACACTGGTTGGAAACATGACCAAAACGTGCACATTTCATACACTTTTTCCCTTTATTCAAATGCACACACTGGTTAGACCGGTGACCTGGGGCTAAACAATTCCAGCAGGCTAATTTTGCAGTTTTCTCCGTTTGGTTAATTGTAGGAATGTCGGGTGTAGCCGGTGACTTTGATTGATAAAATTTAGAACTCTGTTCACAAATTCGTTCGAAAATTTGGATCTTGTCTTTAAATTCGGCAAGCGTGGCGCACCCGAATAATATAGCTTTATTGTTAGGCGTGTTTTGTATGCCATGAATAATATAATGCATCAAGGACGCGTCGTCGACATTACCCCTTTGGGCTATATCCTTCATGATGAGAAAATAGTTAGAAAATTTTTCATTGGGTTTACAGCTGCGTGCTCCCAACATCTCATGGATCAGTGCCGGCAATGAGATGTGTTTGAATTCATTAATCAAGGCGTGCTTCAGCGTGCTACACGAGGTAATATTTGACTCACTACGCGCGAATAATAGAGCTGTCCCTGTAAGCACTCTCTCAACGAAAATGAATTTTTGAATCTCGGTTAACGCGAAGCTGTCTGCTAAACCGTCAAATCGCTCAAATCACTTTAGAATATTGTCGGAATGTTTTCCCGAAAACGGTTGTAACAAATTTTCAATGTCGGAAAATGCAATCGTGTGGCGTGGTGCAAATTGAGTACCCGTCGGAGTATTATTTGCAGGAGCTTGTGTGTGGTCCGATTTCACGGTGTCATTTAATGTGTTTTCATATTCGATTTCGGTTTCTGAATCTGTATGTGAAGTAAGGGAATCCCGAAAGGCTTCTAAGTTAGTTAGAGCTTGCAGTATACGTGCCGCAATATCAGATTCGCTTCCATGAACGTCTAAGTGTAATAAATTCGCCATACAAACTAACTGAACCTGGAAAAATTCGCCCAGAATTTCCGCTAATTTAGCTTTAAATTGATCATCACCTTCTTTAAAATCAAATCCCGTGAATTCTCTTAAATCTTTCCTATTCAACCGTCCATTGTCTGTTTTAAAAATTAAATTATGTAACAATTTAATTCGATCGGTCCTCGCAGAATTAATCTGACTAACTACCACGCGAATATCTTTTAACATCATTGTCGAAAGTAATATAAATATACCACTTACTTCCTTCATTGTAATCCGTTATGAAGAGAAAAAATAAATACTTTAGATCGCTCACACTCTTTCTGTTTCACTGAAAACGAATTGTGAATGGGAGAGGAAAAGAAAAAAAAATCTTGAATCACTTTCCGTATCTGCAGCTGACCTAATTTCCTCGTTATATTTCAGCATGGAAAGCAAAAAAAAAAAAAACAATCTTGAACCTTGCATCTGGGAAAGTGCATGAAGACTTTTCACTGATAAGAACTTCAATTCGATGGCCGAGTCATAGCGGAATGGAGAGAAAAAAATCGTTATCTTCATTGATTCACCGGGGTCTTGCGTCCAGGAAAATTAAATAATTCCGCTGTCTTCAGAGATGAGAAAAGAAACGTAGTTGTCTGGTATAGGTCATGGGGAATTTAAAAATTTAAATAGGTTCTACTAGGATAGGCCGACCCCCATGTGATATAAGGATGATATAAGGATAAGGCCGTAGTTAATGAAAAAAGGAGTTTAATGGTTCTGGATTATAGTTTTACATATTAAGTCGACATTATATTTACAAGTACGGGAAGGTAGGGGGTTTTCTGCGGCATACGCTCGCAGCATTGGAGAATCCATATCGGCCTCTGCTCTCGTCTAGAGCGAGAAAGATACGTCTAACATCAGCCGCGTCGGAATGAAATCTGCTCTTTGGTTGTTACTTGTTTCCAAGCTAAGAAAATGCGAAGCTGCACATCAGCAAATTCAATAACATCTGCTGTTCTGCGGTTACAAGTTCTCATGGAAAATGCTGATCATATCCTGTTGCTAGGAGTAGAGTTTTATGGGAAATTAAAACCACAACTCACATTAATTGATGAAAATAAGTTTTTAATTCTAATATAGCGTTATACAAAAGCATAACTAAGTGTTTTTGTTATATATATAGACGACACACATAAATATCTTAATTATTTCTTCTTATATTTTTACATGAGACTAAGCTATTATACTATTAGAGCAGCTTAACTAAATTCACTCGCCACCTTACGCGATAAGACGTCAAGTCAAGCGCCCGTTTGGGAAATTAAATCCAGCCCGTATTATAAGAGCCTTAGGGCGACACTGCATCAGCATGAGGCTAACGAAAAAGACAGGCTACCGCGGTGCATTCCACGTATCGTTTTTTACAGACCGCTAGAGTCACGTGATGCTCGAATGCACCAATGCTGGCGAACGAAAAGAACATCACGTCATTCTAGCGGTCTGTAAGAAAAGACACTTGGGATGATCCGCGGTAGCCTGTCTTTTGCGTTAGCCTAGGCATCAGCACCAGGCGAACGAGAAAGACAGGCAACCGCGGCGAGTCCGATTCTTCTTTTTTTACAGACCGCTGGAGTCACGTGATGCTCGAATGCACCAATGAAGGTGTGCGAAAAGAGCATTACGTGACTCCAGCGGTCTGTAAAAAAAGAAGAATCGGACCCACCGCGGTAGCCTGTCTTTTTCGTTAGCCTCGGCATCAACAGACATGACGTCATCCCGTTGAGCGTCGTCCGATTTACAAAAGATTAAAAAAAGAGCCTTTACGTTCCGAGTAGCGCATGGAAGAAAGTTTTAAAACGAAATATTCTAAGAAGACAGCAGGTTTAAACAACTAGACAGTTAAATTACTTACCAAAACAAACCGCAATAATTTTAAAGCCGTCATCCTATTGACAGCTGTAGGTTTACCTAATTCGATATCATTTACTTTATCTCACTTTGAAGTAAAATAAACAAAACCTTGAAAATAATTTCACATTTACTGGTAAAGAAAAATAAAGACTGATGGTAAAGTGAATGCGAAAGTGCTCATGGCGCCATATTTTGTATAATGTAGGAATCGGAAACAAATATCATCCAATTGACTGAAAATTCGGCGACATGTTGAAATCGTGAATTTTAAAAAAGGGGGTATTAAACAATTGTAAATGACATAAAAGGTGTGTTTAAAAGAGTTAATAGAAATAAAATTTTAGTATTTTGAAGATATAAACATTGTGGTAATATTTAATACAGCCGTATAAAAATCATTTTTCCGTACGGCGACACGTCCCAGCAAAGAAAGAAATTGTGGGCTATCAGCTGGACAAAAGATGGCAGCCAGCATTGCCATCAGAGGTAAAGTGCAGTAATGCCATTACTTAAACCAGAACAAAAGTGTCCGTGCGGAATGCAGCTGGCTCATCAGTGATGGCCAACAACAAGCCAGCATTGTTATGCCATCACATTACTTCAATCCGGCACTTTTCCTGCAGTGCTAGCACCTATCCTATTGCTATTCCTTTGCTGGCCCAGCACTTTCCCTTACACAAATTTCTTATAGAATTCTATAAAAAAAAGTATTAATACTAATAATGGCCCGTTTTCCTATGAGCTAGTTTCACCAACAGCTATAGAAGTCTCTATAATAGAAATGTCAATACAAATATTTGAACTTGCAGCTGTTTCCATGTGGTCACCCTCCCAAGTACTAACCACGCTCGGTGCTGTTTAGTTTTCGTGATCGGACATGAACAAGTACTTTCAGCGTATTCTACGACCGCTCGTTGTTTTCAAGCTCTCATTACACTATTTCAAGTTTGTTTCTTTTGTGATTTGTGTTCCCAATCATTAAACTTGTATAGAAATTATTGTATTGTACAGAAATCCTATATATTTTATTGTATTGTATACAAATCCTATATATTTTATACTTTGATTGATCCTCAACTGTGTAAATTACGAAAACCGAAATCCTTTGTAACTTAGTAAAAACAGATTTAAAAAGAAAAAAAGTGCGTTAAAATAAAGAATTTATTTATTTATTCATTTACTTATTTATTTTGTTGGTGGCAATGGGCCTATATTATTTACAGTTTTAAAAAAAAAGCTTGACAGCTTAAATTGTGTTAAGATATTCATTTCAGATTTGTGTTCCATTCTTTAATCTGCCGCGGGGTGATAAAAATAACTCTTATTTTAATATAGACTTGACAAAATATTTAAAAGTCTAATAAATTATTATTTGTTAAACTTGAAGCGTAATTATTTAAATATTTTTACACTTCAGATTAAAATATTTGAATAAAAATTACAACTAGGGATTTTTTTTTAACTTAAATGAATTACGCCACCTAGCGTAAGGGTTTCCAGCAATAATACCGCAAAAGTTCGTGCACTTCCATGGTGTGGGGGTCGAACGCAAGATGATAAAACGGAGGCCCATCAGAATTTTATCTGATGATTTCCAAAAGCAAAGTTGACTGAAGCTGTCCAGCAGTGGTTATGCAGTGGTAGACCATTAGCCAGCACTTCTCCATCATTGCCATCACCTATCTTGCTGCTGGCCAGCAATTTCTTCATTGCTGGGGTCATCCGATTGACAATTTATCACTTCTACATTTAAAAACTATACTAAAATTGTTACTTTTTAGATTTTTTCTTTCAAAAAATGAACTGCTAAATTTTAAATTTTAGAGGCATTTTTAAATCTTTAAAGATAAATAAAACACGAAAAATGTGCCGACGACGCTAAATCGCCCGTTATAAAAAAATCGACCCATATATTGAATATTTGATGATATACGGGTACTTGAATGAAATAATTTTTAACTGCGCATGCGTGAAAGATTTCAAAATTTCTATTTCCTAATTTGGTAGTCAGCTAATTAGGGCAACGTATCTAAAAAGTACAGTCAAATATCGCGAAAATTCACAAAAGTAGGGGCGATATGGTGAGTTGCTTTCTAAAAATAGCTTTATTATAAGGGATTTTACACA
Organism: Maratus speciosus; assembly: GCA_963932465.1. Classification (NCBI taxonomy): domain Eukaryota; kingdom Metazoa; phylum Arthropoda; class Arachnida; order Araneae; family Salticidae; genus Maratus; species Maratus speciosus. The sequence continues at coordinate 141,979,310 of OZ010787.1, read as the reverse complement.
ATTTTTCAATCCGTTCACTATATCGTTCTGAGTTTTCACAATATTTGACTGAACTTTTATGGAAGTTGCCCAAAATAGCTGACTACTAAATTATGAAATAAAAATATTGAAATCTTCCACGCATGCGCAGTTACAAATTATTTCATACAAGTGTCTATATCGCATCAAATAGTCAATATATTCATGTTTTAATTGCAGTATACTCTTGCTACTGTTCTTTGTCAGGTTTTCGGAAAGTTGTGTTAAATTTGGTTGAAAACTCTGTATGCTATAAACGAAAAACTTTTGAATTTTTCACAGACACAATAAAATCTTCACCAATATGAGTGCTATGCCTACACAAATGCACACAAACATTGAACAGGACCCAAATAGTCATTTAACAAAGTGACAAAACATTTCCAGCATTTTCTGTTACATAGGTGATCGCAAATATTATTTTATTACTAAATTTATTATTAGCCCCCTAATTGTGCCCGCCCCCCCCCCTTCCCCGACTAAATCTTCATTGAGAAATGTGAATTCAAATATGCTTTTTACATCCCAGAAGTTCAAGAACAATTCGCCAATGTTGGTAGATATTCGAAAATCCGTGTACAATCGAAAGCATCCAGTCCCTGTACCTTAACTTTTGGAGGTCAGTCTATTATACAGGGTGCGCAATGCACCCTCAACGGTGGGATCAATCCATTTTAAGGGGTTCAGAAAATATTTTATTGGTTGCTTGACCATCTTAAAAAATCTGAAATTTTTTGTACAACAACCCTAACATGATGAAAGTTCAAAAATACTATTATTTTAATTTTATTAATTTTTGTTTGTACATGACGGCTATCTTTGTTTCATTGTGTGCAGCAGTTTTCTCACATTGAAGGGTTTTCGGAATTGTTAGGTATTTCATATTTTATTTCTCCAATTCAAGTGAGCTTTAAAGCAATTTTGTTCGGAATAAAATGAGCTAAAAGTTTGGTAATAGAGTAGTTTCCTAAACTAAATCCTTACTGGTAAAATTTTAGCATAAAGTTTAAGATGTTTCAAAAATCTGTCAGTTTACAAAAGTAAGTTTTTTTTAGAAATCAATACTGTCAACATGACACAATTTTTTTTTTTTACAAATAAGCAGAAAGTACTTGTACTCACGAACCAAGTTCCAGATCTGGAACTTGCTTTCGTTTCGCTATAAAAAATCCCAAATTTTTCAAAAATTTCAAAAAATCGTACTTTTAAGGCTTTGATAAATCTGGTGAGGCACGAGATAAAAATCTGAAATTCTGGCCTCTGATAGTATTTTATGGTAGTATTATGCACAAAAAATTTCAAAATGGAGATTTGACTGCAAACTGAGATATGGCGAGCACAAGTATTATTACGAGTACCATAGGATGAATTAGGTTTATCTCTTTTATTACAATATTTATACACAAAATATGGTTTGTTGAAAACAGTGTATATCAACAAATATTTAATGTACTGACCCAGCAAAGAGGAAATTGCTGTCCAGCAGAAAGATAGGTGCTGATGGAGAAGTGCTGGCTAATGGTCTACCACTGCATGACTACTGCTGGACAGCGTCATTCAACTAGGCTGTTGGAAATCATCAGATAAAATTCTGGTGGGCTTCCGTTTTATCTCATGCGCTGGCCCACCACTACATGGAAGTGCACGAACTTTTGCAGTATTATTGCTGGGAACCCTTACGCTAGGTGGCGTTGCGAATATCGAAGACATTGAGTATTTGAACACAAATCTGAAATGAATATCTTAACATAATTTAAGCTGTGAAGCTAATTTTTTTGAAACTGTAAATAATATAGCACCGCTGCCACCAACAAAATAAATAAGTAAATGAATAAATAAATAAATTCTTTATTTCAACGCACTTTTTTTCTTCTTAAATCTGTTTTTGCTAAGTTACAAAGGATTTCGGTTTTCGTAATTTACACAGTTGAGGATCAATCAAAGTATAAAATATATAGGATTTGTATACAATACAATAAAATATATAGGATTTCTGTACAATACAATAATTTCTATACAAGTTTAATGATTGGGAACGTAAATCACAAAAGAAACAAACTTGAAATAGTGTAATGTGAGCTTATAAACTACGAGAGGTCGTAGAATACGCTGAAAGTACTTGTTCATGTCTGATCACGAAAACCAAACAGCACCGAGCGCGGTTAGCACTTGGGAGGGTGACCACATGGAAACCGCTGCAAGTTCAAATATTTCTATTATATACATTTCTATAGCTCTTGGTGAAACTATCTTATAGAAGAAAGGGCCATCATTCTATAATACTTTGTTTTTTATGGAATTCTATAAAAAAATTTTGTAACGGAAAGTGCTGGGCCAGCAAAGGAATAGCAGTGGGATAGATGCTGGCACTGCAGGAAAAGTGCTGGATTGAAGTAATGTGACGGCATAGCAATGCTGGCCTGCTGTTGGCCATCACTGATGGGCCAGCTGTATTCGGCTCGGACACTTTTCGACAGGTTTAAGTAATGGCATCCTTGCACTTTACCGCTGATGGCACTGCTTGCTGCCATCCTTTTTCCAGTTGATGGCCCACTGTTTCTTTCTTTGCTGGGCTGCAGAAACTATGTCACATAAGGGGTCTCGGCTAAATTTAGAAAATTGCACACCCTAAGGGGGAAAAGTGGGGGGTGGAGGACACCTGAAGTGCATAACATCAATAAGTGGTCATAGGTCTTTCCAACGATATGTCACATGAGGGGTCTCGACTAAATTAAAAAACTGATGGGCCAGCTGCATTCCGCACGGACACTTTTGTACTGGTTTAAGTAATGCCATCATTGCACTTTATCGCTGATGGCAGTGCTGGCTGCCATCTTTTTTCCAGTTGATGGCCCACTGTTTCTTTCTTTGCTGGGAGGAGACTATATATGCTCAACAAAGATCTGAGAAATATCTTTATACAATTTAGGAGAGATGTTGTGAGTTTGAACAGTTACTGTTGTCGGTTTCATAGGGGGGGGGGGGGTCTTTCACAAAATTTTATTTGAAGGAACCAGGTCTTGCCATCTCTTGATAAATTGAATGAAGTTCTTGGCCCTGCTAGCTCATAGTAATGTTGTCGGTTTCATAGGGGGGGGGGGGTCTTTCACAAAATTTTATTTGAAGGAACCAGGTCTTGCCATCTCTTGATAAATTGAATGAAGTTCTTGGCCCTGCTAGCTCATAGTAATGAACTTTGAAATAACTATGTTCAAGGCTCACTTCATCGATGCACATCAGTAATGTATCAATCTCATTATGTTTGAAAATGCATCGATTACTTCCAAGAATCTACAATCGAGATGTTCTACAATCAATTATCAAAATCATTCTTTTTACATGTTTATAAAACCATTTTTAGTAAATACATGGTAATTGAAAACAGATGGAATTAAAAAACAACAAACTGAAGACAGGCTATAATGGAGCCACAATAGTGGACAAGTCATGTGACGGCGTTCCTTGGTTTAAAAAAAAAGATGAAAAGTCGCGAGTAGGTAAGAAACGATAAGGAGAGTTTAAATAACAAAAATTAGAATTTTTCGGCAATTAGCAGCAAAATGGCAAAAGAAATAAGAATCAAAAGTAGCCTTAGTGGCCAGAACATGAACTAAATGGATGGTAAATGGGATCAATATATTTATTGATTTTTCTTCGTCATTTGAGATCAGTTCTGTGATTTCCCTATTATTAGAAGACCCACTACTGGAATACATTAAACGAACACTCCGGCGGGCAAAGTGGGGAAGGAACAATAAGTACATAATATGAATAAATGGTCATGGGACTTTCCAACGATATGTCACATGAGGGGTGTCGGCTAAATTTTAAAAAGTGACCCCCGTGGAGGCAAGGGAGGGAGGGGTTGCGGGAGGTATATAAAATGAAATAATAGTCACAGAGCTTTCCAATGATATATCACATGAGGGGTATCGGCAAAAGATAGAAAAAGAGTCCCAACTCCCAGGATTCCAACTATCGTGCCCCCCCCCCCCGAACACATCCTGCCCATCCCTCTCTTTGAAATTTTCATATATTATAAATTATTTATCGGAGGGCTCCGTAACAAAATCCGATCTAAAATGATAAAAACGCAACGATTAAAAAAAACAGCTCGAAAAGTGCCTCCCCGGAAGGGAGGCAAATTGGGGAGGGGAGAAAAAAGGTTCATAATATGAAAGAGAGGTCCGAAAACTCTTCGACGATATATCACATGACGGGTCCAAAAAATTTTGGAATTTACCCCTCACCCGTGAGTACACTCTTTCTTCCCAGAATACACCCGGAAATCACGCAACCCCCAGATTTAAATTTTTATATTTAATAAATAATATTTACAGGAGGACTCCATCAAAAAACCACATCTAAAATAATATTTATTGCAGAAATTGCTACGATTTAAAAAATTTCAACCCCTCACCGACCCCCCCCCCCTTCCCGAAATTCAACTTCGGGAAGAGAAAGATTCATAATATGAAAGAGTGGTCAAAGAACATTCGGATGATATGTCACAGGAGGGGCTCCGTAAAAGTTTGAAAATTAATACCACCGTCACGCGTCGGTCCATTATCGCGCCCCCCGGAATTCACTCACCTTCTTCATCACCTTCACATTTTTTTATTTAGTAAATAATATTTATCTGAGGTCTCCAGGTATGAAACAGCTTGGCAGAGCTAAAATAAGAGAAACATTGAAAATTCGGGGCAAAATGACATTAAATTCAACAGTAATTATTGAAACTAGGACTATACAGAATTGAATACATAAACCGCTATGCCTCCTAACCCATATCGGTTAATAACAAAAAGAGATTGGATAAGAAAATGCACTCCTTTGAGAAATTACGACTTAAACCAGAAATGCGGTAAGTTTGACTCTGAAAGCTTCATTTCTCTCTTTCTCTCGCATTTCCGCAAATCTCATCTCGATGATTTCACCGGCATCTCGACTTTTGACTTCTCGATTATTCCTCTCACGATTTTCAACATTTCATATGTTGGCCGAGAATGAGAAATCAATTTTCTTCGCTTTCAATTAGTGACTTTTCACAGGTTGGCCGGGAACGAGAAATCAATTTCTCGTTCGCGGCAGAGAAGAGATGTGAGAAGATTTATCGAGACGCATTTATCGAGAGACTGCATTTATCGAGACGAGATAGAGAAAAAGGCATGACAATGAGCTGTGAAATGAAGGCTTAATTTTCAAAGTTTCTCTAATTTTAGCCCTACGAAGCTGTCAGATACCTGGAACCATCCGGTAAATATTATTTATTAAATGTAAAAATTTCAAAGAGGGAGTTGGGGAGGGGGCGAACAAATTTTTAAAACCGTAACGATTTCTACAATAAATATCATTTTAGATGTTTTTTTTTTTTTTTTTTTTTTTTTTTTTTTTTTTTTTTTTTTTACGGAGCCCTCCGGTAAATATTATTTGTTAAATATAAAAAATTAAAAGTGGGGGATGCGTGAATTTCGGGGCGAAAGAGTGGACCCACTGGGGGGGGAGGCTTTTATCAAACATTTTTGGACCCGTCATGTGACATATCATCGGTAAGCCCTCGGATGATTCTTTCATATTATGAGACTATCTTCCCTCATCCCCAATTTGGCCCCCACGGCGAGGGGCAGTTTTCGAACTTTTTTGCGTTTTCATCATCTTAGATCGAATTTTTTTACGGAGTCCTAAGATAAATATTACTTATAATATGCGCAATTTCAAAAAGGGTGAGGGTTTTATTCCGGAGGCGGTGCGGTCGTTGCCCCCCCCCCAGGGAAAACACTTTCCTAACTTTTGCCGACACCCCTCATGTGATACATCATTGGAAAGTCCTGCGATCACCTATTCATATTAAGCACCAACCATGCCCCTTTCCCCACTTTGTCACCCAGGAGGGCATTTTTCTAAATTTTGCCGATACCTCTCATGTGACATATCGTTGGAAAGGCCTGTGACCACTTATTGATGTTATGCACCTCCACTTCCCTCCGCCCACTTTGCCCCCACGGGGGGCACTTTTCTAAATTTAGTCGAGACCCCTCATGTGACATATCGTTGGAAAGACCTATGACCACTTATTGATGTTATGCACTTCAGGTGTCCTCCACCCCCTATTTTCCCCCTTAGGGTGTGCAATTTTCTAAATTTAGCCGAGACCCCTTATGTGACATAGTGTTAGAGGCCCAGCAAAGAAAGAAACAGTGGGCCATCAACTGGAAAAAGGATGGCAGTCAGCAGTGCCATCAGCGGTAAAGTGCAAGGGTGGCATTACTTAAACCTGTCGAAAAGTGTCCGAGCCGAATGCAGCTGGCCCATCAGTGATGGCCAACAGCAGGCCAGCATTGGTATCCCGTCGCATTACTTCAATCCGGCACTTTCGCTGTAGTGCTAGCACCTATCCCACTGCTATTCCTTTGCTGGCCCAGCACTTTCCCTTACAAAAATTTCTTATAGAAGTCTATAAAAAAACCAAGTATTATATAACTATGGCTCTTTTTTCTATAAGCTAGTTTCACAAAGAGCTATAGAAATATCTGTAGAAGTGTCTAGAATAGAAATGTTTATAGAAATATTTGAACCGCATGTGGTCACCCTCCCAAGTACTGACCACGCTCGATGCTGTCTGGTTTTCGTGATCGGACATGAACAAGTGCTTTCAGCGTACGCTACGACTGCTCGTAGTTTTCAAGCACTCATTACACTATTTCAAGTTTGTTTCTTTTGTGATTTACGTTCCCAATCATTAAACTGATATAGAAATTATTCTATTGTATAGAAATCCTACGTATTTTATACGCTTTTTATTATTATTGATTCTGAACTGCGTAAATGATGAAAACCGAAATCCTTTGTAACCTAGCAAAACCAGATTTAAAGAGAAAAAAAAAGTGCGTTGAAATAAAGAATTTATTTATTTATTCAGTTACTTGTTTATTTTGTTTGTGGCAGTGGTGCTATATTTTTTACAGTTAAAAAAAAAATTGCTTCACAGCTTAAATTGTGTTAAGATATTCATTTCAGATTTGTGTTCAAATACTCAATGTCTTCCATATTCGCAGCACCACCTAGCGTAAGGGTTCCCAGCAAAAATACTGCAAAAGTTTGTGCACTTCCATGTAGTGGTGGGCCAGCGCATGAGATAAAATGGATGCCCACCAGAATTTTATCTGATGATTTCCAACAGCAAATTTGACTGAAGCTGTCCAGCAGTGGTCATGCAGTGGTAGACCATCAGCCAGCACTTCTCCATCATTGCCAGCACCTATCTTACTGCTGGCCAGCAATTTACTCTTTGCTGGGAGGGCTGTGACCGCTTACTCACATTATGCTCCTCCCGAGGCCCTCCGCCCACGGTGGGTATTTTTATAAATTTAGTCGAGATCCCTCATGTGACATATCGTTGGAAAAGCCTGTAAACACTTATACATGTTATACACCTCAAGTGTCCTTCCTCCCCCCTTGCCTCCTAGTACGGCCCCAAGTGCCCCACTAGGGGGGCAAGTGCCCAAGTTGGGTACTTTTCTAAATTTTGTCTATACCCCTCATGTGATGTATTGTTGGAAAGGCCTGTGACCACTTACTCATGTTATGCACCTCTCGCGGCACTCACCCCCCACTTTTCCCCAACGGGTGTCATTTTTATAAATTTAGCCGAGACCCCTCATGTGACATGTCGTCGGAAAGGCCTGTGACCACTTATACATATTATACATCTCCGGTGTTCCTCCCCTAACACTGCCCCTAAGGGGAGCACTTTTCTAAATTTAGCCCAGACCCCACTTGTGACATGTTGCTGGAAAGACCTGTGACCACTTACTCAAGTTATGCACCTCCTTCGCCCCTCTATGATGGTAGATAATTGGTCCTTGATAATTTTATACAAGTCATTTTATTTATCAATCAATTCTTCTAAATATTCTATAAAATATTCTGTATTATTTCAATAATCAATTTGTTCAAAAATTTCGTTTAATAAATTTCAATGCCTATCACGCATCCTTCACTCTTTATTCTCATTCATTTGTTTTTTAATAAAAAAAAATATAATAAAAAAGAACTCGCCAATTTAAAGTCAAAACAAAGAAAATTCTTTATAATGTGCAACACAATCTCTTTTCAGATGAAAAAATCAGATGTTTTCGTTCGATGATGCACCACAAATTGAATGGTATTATAACTATTCTATAGTCGAAACAAATGAAGTAGAATAAAATTTATCTAATATCTAAAGTTTAAATCTAACCAATACTTAATGGTGGTTCAGTTTCATATCTCTATGAATAATTAATCTCTTTAACAGAACAAACATTTAATACTATTAAAAAAAACATTTTAAGTGTTATTCAATGTGGTATATCTAAGAATCTACATGTCAGCAAAACACTTACTTCATTTCAGTTCAAAGTGAAGGAAGTTCAGAAGGTGGATGTGCTGATTAAATAAGTCTTTTACAAATTAGCTGGAGCTGAATTTATTAAATGTTGAAATTCCAGAAAATGCTCAACCTGAGCAAAAGTTAAGGCAGAGCTGATGAAAAATAAAAGTAAATAAACGGACTGCCAATGTATCACCAAATTATCGTATTAAAAAACGAAAACATTGATTGAGAATATTGTCTTCTTAAAAACTATATAGATAAATAGTATATAAGGCCATTTCCATATTGAAACAGAATTTTTTTTTTTAAATTCTGACATCTATTTTTGACAATAGAAAATAAATCTAGAACACTCAAATCACCCTAATATAAATTTTCAAAAAGTCCCAAGCAATAATTTCAAAGTTTTTCAATATACAGGGTGTCCTCTCTCAACGGTGTTCAATGGCTAATTCCTAAGCCGTTAGGCATAAACATACAGTTCCAATTACAAAAATATTTTAAATGAGGTAAAGAAGTATTTTTAAATTCGATTTTGGTCAAGAAAAATATTTATTAAAAAGTTATGAAATCTAATTTTTTATACGGTTCCCTGGTCCTATAAGTGATACTTGGTAAAAATTTCCTGTTACACTAAAAAGAAAGACAAAAAAATCCCATTCGTCTAACCCTAAAATTGACCGAGTTATGAAAATTTGAAATTCATGACTTATACCACTTTTGTGTACCTGAATACAGACGAGTTCGCCCATGCTTCGAAAGGTCGTATTCAAAGTGCTTAAAGTATTCGAAGGTCCGCATCTACGCTTTGAAAGAACTTGTGCAAGTATTACAATAGAGTTAAATTTTATTAATTAAGTTTTAGATTGGTTAAAATAATTGTATTTTGACATATGTTTTATTTCGTAAGGATTTAAGGCTGTTTCTTTTAACAAAAATTATGTTATTTGAAAAGCTTTTATTTAACTTGAAACGATCGTATTTATATCATTTCAGTTCAAAATTTGTACTCCAACTTTAGCTCACTTTAAAATATCCGATCGAAGTTAAATTTTACATACTGACGCAATTCTGATGTCAATGAAATAGTATTATGATTTTCATTGCTTACCATTTATACTTATTTTACAGGATTACACAAAATATTTTGGATAGATCACCGCCAACAAGTTTAAGAAAAAGTTTTGGATTAGATAACACAAGGCTGCAATGGTTGTGCTTTTAACTTTTAAAATTGATTTTTGTGCATTTTTTAGCGCTGAATCCGAATTTTACATCCATTTTTATCCATAATGTCAGGATTTGTCGCAAATTATAAATTCCAAAGTTAAAAAATAGTAAAAATCTGATATTATAAAATAGAGGAAATGGTTGTGTTTTTTTAACTTTTGATAATTGATTTTTATGTACTTTTTAGCGCTTAATCAGAAAATGATCTTCAATTTTAACCATCGCGTTAGACATTTTCTCAAATCGTAAATTTCTAAGTTTAAAATTAGAGGAAATGTGATACTATAAAATAGGTGTAAAACTTCTTTTATTCAATTTAATTTTATTTAATTCAACAATTTATTGATTTTTTTTGTCATACTGGGAATCTTACAGCTAAAAAACTCGGAGATCCGATGAGGTGGTGGTGGTGGTGGTAAGAGTGCTTCAATTTTAACTTAGAAATTTTAAACTTCGAAAATTACGATTTGCGAAAAATCCTGACGTGGCGGTTAAAAATGAAAATCATCGGATTCAGCGCTACAAAATACACAAGAATCAATTACAAAAGCTAAAAAACATGACAACTCAAATTTTGCAGCCTAGCAATCTATAGCATTTAAAAATATGTATAATTTTGTAAATTAAGACTGCTGCTTTTCACCCTTTTCTTTAAGGAAAATTCTGTTATTTTTTCCTCTTATGTGTTTAGTACAAGCTCTACATATTGCATTAATACTTCAGAATGATTTTGTATTTCAGATTTATACTGTAATGTCATTTCAGGGGGAGTAGCAACATTTTAGTTTCAAAAATAAGCACCTGTAAGCAATTTATAAGCACATTTTGAGGGGAAACTAAGCACCCATTTATGTGCACAAACACATCATTATCTATTCCATATTGAAGAAAAAAAGCACAATCATTTTTTTATTCGAGGTTATTCAGATCTGCCAACGCCTTTCAGTATGATAAACAGTAGCATGCCAATTCTTTAAGGTGGAGGTTTTTTACTGGAGCCTTATCAAATCATTTGATTTATTTAAATGGTATAAGAGCCATATTTTAAATTAAGTAATTTCTTGTGACTGATTGCAGAGATCAGTGATCTGTTGAATTTCCAAGCCTATTTAATGTAATTTTATCATTTTTTTGCAACAAATTTTAAAAATGTAATTTTTCCAATGATTATTTTATGAAAATAGTTTTATTTTGCTCGATTGTTTGATGAATTTTGCAATTTTTTTTGCCGTTACAGATTGCTGAAATTTGTGATTTTTTTTTTTAATTAAAGAAATTCTGTAATTCTGTGTCATTTGACTAAATTCATTATTTTTTACTGCAGCCAATACTCGAAATTCGTGATGTTCTTCATGATCATTTAGCAAAATTAGTGATTTTTTCCCATGATTGTTTAGTTTAACTAAATTCACGACATTTTTTTTAACGATCATTTGACTAAATTCATGACATTTTTCACGATCGTTTGACGAATTTTGCTAATTGTTTTGATTGATCCAGGGGTGATTCTGAATAGAAAAAAAATTCTGAAATTCACAACAAAATTTCTGAAAGGTTACAGCAGAGGGGGGAAGGTGTGTGGAATCCCCTCCTGGCACTAACTATGCATGTTTCCTGTGGGCCTTTGCGAAATTCGCACTTTTTCACGATCGTTTGATGAAATTTCAGGTATTTTTGTGATCTTTTGACGAAATTTGCAGATTTTTTCACCATTCTATAGAGAAATTTGCATTTTCTCCGCAATTCTTTGAAGAAATTTGCATTTTTCCGCAATTCTTTGAAGAAATTTGCATTTTTCCGCAATTATTTGACAAAATCCACATTTTTTCGAGATCCTTTGATGAAATTAGAGGTTTTGCAATCTTTTGACGAAATATTCAGGGTTTTTCGCGATCTTTTGACAAAATTTGCCAGTCTTTTCGCGATTCTTTGAAGAAATTTGATTTTTTCCGCAATTATTTGAGAAAATCCGCGTTTTTTTCGAGATCCTTTCATGAAATTGGCATTTATTTCACGAAATTAGAGGGGTTTTTTTTGCAATCTTTTGAAGAAATTAGAGGGTTTTTTTCATGATCTTTTGACAAAATTTTCATATTTTTTCGCGATCTTTTGACGACATTTTTGCGTTTTTCGAGATCTTTTGACGAAATTAGAAGGGTTTTTCGCGATCTTTTGAGGAAATTTGCCGAAAATGAAGAAATTTGCGTTTTTCCGCAATTATTTGAAAAAATTTGTGTTTATTTCGCGATCCTTTGATGAAATTAGAGGGTTTTTTTCACGATCCTTTGACGAAATTAGAGGGTTTTTTTCACGATCCTTTGACGAAATTAGAGGGTTTTTTCACGATACTTTGACGAAATTAGAGGGTTTTCTTCGTGATCTTTTGATGAAATTTTCCTTTTTTTTATATGAAATTTTCAGGTTTTTTGGAATCTTTTGTGGAAATTTGCCGGTTTTTTCGCAATCCTTTGAAGAAATTTGTGTTTTTCCGCAATTCTTTGACAAAATCCATGTTTATTTCGCGATCCTTTGACAAAATTAGAGCATTTTTTCGCGATCCTTTAATGAAATTAAGAGTTTTTTCGCGATATTTTGACAAAATTCTTAGTTTTTTTACGATTTTTAGAAGTTTGCGTTTTTCCGTAATTCTTTGACAAAATCCCCGATTTTTTAAATAATCAGTTGACGAAATTCGCAAACTTTTTCCATATCCGATTGATAAAAATAGCGATAATTTTCACGATTGTTTAACCAAATTCGTGATTATTATTTTTAGTGGCTTACTGATGAAATTCTGCTCTTTTAACAAAAATAGCGATTTTTTCCAGCAATCTTTTGGCGAAATTCGCGATTTTCTTGCGCAACCGATTGCAAAATTCTTCTTTTGTTTTCAGCCGCCGATTGATGAAATTATCTATTTCCGCGATGTTTCGACCTCGTGATATTTTTTTCGAATTCACGATTTTTTCTGCGAATTTTGACTGGCACCGAAAATAAGCACTTTGTAAGGACCTTACAAACTTTTTTCGAATATAAGCACCTGTAAGCACCCGCTACGCATCCTGCATTTTAGTCTCAAATACACACACACCCATACATATACAAGGTGATTCATAAATATCGAAACAATAGGCTATCTCCTTAAATATTGCCCCTAGGCACATACTTCCAATTGCAAAGTTTCATGAAAAAAAGGTGCCAAATTTAATGACATAAGTTTTAATTCCATGGGAGGGTCTATTTGAAGATATAAAAACTCATTTTTTATACGGCCCCCGTTGGGTAAAATTTCCAATTAGGAAAATTTCTATTATCCCTTCCTGAATTAAACAAAAAAAAATCATCTCGGTATCTGCAAAACTCGTAGAGTTATTAAAATTCAAATTTCGCGACTTACACCATTTTTCCATGCCTCTGAGTGACGAGTTATTGACTCATTTTAATTACAAGATAGGGATCATCCACAAATTGTACGTTATTAAAAGTCGATTTAAGGCAGTGCCTCTCTTTTGGGCATAAAATAGCAGCGTATAGATTTTAAGTTAAACCTTCTTTCAAATTATGCTGGAGGCCTTTATTAGAGGTCTGCACGGATCGAAATATCCAGACCTGGTCTCGAGCCGACCAACAGAAAAAAAGTTCGTCCCGGCCTAGAAAAATAATCTAAATCATAATCTAAATAATAAATTTAAATCTTGCCCCGAGTCTGGTCCGACTGATTAAATTTATAGAAAACACAGGTTTTTTTACGTCGATATGGTTCAAAATTGTTTCGTATAAAAGAGCTCTGACCAAAAATAGCTTTATAGCTTTATAATAGCTTATAGATTTTCTTTTTATACGTTTATAATCTTCATTTTTAAAGAAGCGCCAAAGGGTGTGATATTTATTTTTTTTTAGTGAATTTCTATTTCTATGTAAATATTTCATTTACTGTTGGCTCCAATTTTGGCATCTACTTTCGCTTGGCGAAAATGTAAAGTCAGATGTTGTTTATCTTACGTTTCGTGCGGTTGTCTCCATGGGAGCTCCGCAAACCAAAAATACTTGTTATTAAAAAATGGTTCGTTAAAATTTAATTAGTTGAATTTTATATATTAAAAAAAAAAAAGCTAAAGTCCATTTTGCCCGTGCCAGTTAACATTGGTACCGCTCTCCGGAGTGAAAATTTGCGACCGTTGGAAGTGATCGTTTCGTTTTGTAAAAAAAAACAACGGTTGACATGGAGATGGAAATTAAAGTTTTAAATTGTAGAAGGGGTAATATAAAGGCCCAACTGATAAAGTTATCAAGCTTCACTGCAGATGAGGCAGAAAAAACGGATTCAGTAGATATTTCGAATAAAATTGAAAATCTTAATAAATTAGAAGATAAGCTCGATGAGCTTAAAATGGAATATTATAAAATTTTGAAGGACGAAGAAATTGATAAAAGCGAAGCTGAATTCGAAGAAATCGACCAAGATTTCCAAAAGCTTAAGGTAAGCTTTAAACGTTTTCTAGATCTTAAGAAAATAAAAATCCTGAAGTAGTAAATGGAATCAATATTTTGTCGCATAATATTCAAAAAGTATCAATAAAGTTACCCAAAATTCCTTTACCAAAATTTGATAGTTCTTATGAAAATTGGAATAATTTTAAAATTCAATTTGGTAACATTATTGATTCGAACGAATTGCTATTCGTATCAATAGGTGTCGTCCGCACAAATCCAAAGTGCGGACGACACCTATGAGTCCTTATTTCACGCACTTAAGAATAGATTTGAAAATAAGAGATTAATTGTTAATACGCACATTAAATCCTTATTAATATTAGACAATATCGGTGTAGAATCAGCTGAAAAATTAAGAATGCTGCTTGGTTGTATTTAAAAGCATGTAAGAGCTTTAAAAGTTTTAAAAGTTGAAATGAACAATTTTAGCGAAAATTTACTCATTAACATTATTTTAATGAAGTTAGATAAAACAACATGTAAAGAATTTGAAATGAGTCTAACATCTACAGATTTACCCGAATGGGACACTTTCATCGAATTCATGGAAAATCGTGTTCATATTCTGAAAAATTTACAGGGAACACAAGTAAATTCCCAAAAATTTAAAGGTCACATTAAAAATAAAACCTTTGTTCTAAAATCTAACCCATGCGTACTATGCAAGCAATCACATGGTTTACATTTATGCCCAGTTTTCTTAAAAATGACTCCAATTCAAAGATTTGATGAAGTTAAAAAAAATAAACTGTGTATTAATTGTTTTTCTTTTTCCCATAATCACGTTTCTAAATGTAATTCTAAATATAACTGCCAAATTTGCAATGCCAAGCATAACGTATTACTTCATCGAAATCAAAATAAAACTCATTCTGAAAATAAGATATCATCAAAAAAGTCGGATTCCGAAATTGATTTATCTTCTCAGCCGCCAGCCCGTCACGCCAGTAATGAAGACAGGCGCATGTTTGATGATTCTAATAAACAAAATGCTTCAGAAATTTCGAAAAGTTTTTCTGCTCATAGCCAAGCAAGTGAAAAGGGTGTTTTTTTGTCTACTGCTTTTATTTTTATTTATAGCCCGAAACATAAAAAATTCATTACTGCCAGGCTTCCTATGTTACTTCAGAAATGGCTTTTGAATTGGGTTTGAAAAAAGAAAAAATAAATATCGCTGTATCTAGATTAAGTGGAAATTCATTTAACGTGAAATCGAAAGTTTCTACTATTTTTCGAAATAAGAATTCTTCTTTTTCGTCAGCTACTGATTTCTTCGTTGTCCCAAAAATTACTGATTGTGTACCTTTTAGGAACATTAAAATTGATAGAAGCATTTTACCTAATCGTTCGCTGTTAGCAGATCCTACGTTTGACAAACCAGTCAAGATCCATTTAATAATTGGGGCTGAACATTTTTATGAAATAATAAAAGAAGGAAAAATTCGTGTTTCGCCAAATCTAATGTTTCAGAACTCAATATTTGGACTCATTGCTACGGGTACTTTCTCAATAAGCAATTCTAATTCATTTTGCGGAATGACATTTAACAGTGACAATCAGAATATTGAAACTATTCTTTAAAATTTCTCGGAAATAGAAAATATTTCGTCGGATCGTCTTCTAAGTAAAGAAGAAGAGTTTTGTGAAGCTCATTTCCAAAATACTCATAAACGAGATGAAACCAGCAGATTTATCGTAGAAATGCCCATTAAATTAGAACAATTAGATACTTTGGGAAATTCGAGAACACTAGCGGAAAAACGTTTACGCCAAACTGTAAAAAGGTTAGAAACTAATTTTGATAGGAAAAAACTTTATTGTGAATTTTTAAGAGAGTATGAAAACTTAAATCATATTGAGAAAATACCAGTCGAAGCCACCCCCCCCCCCCGCAGTAGTTTATTTCATGCCTCATCATGGCATTTTTAAACCGGATAAGTCCTCTACTAAATTAAGGGTGGTAATTAATGCCTGTGTTCCTACCACAACTTTGAAAAGTCTGAATGACATTTTGCTTTCCGGTGAAGTTGAGGAAGATCTCTTTGATATTTTGATAAGATTTCGAAAACATAAAGTCGCTTTGACTGCAGATATAACAAAAATATTTCGTCAGATATTAATCGATCCTTCGCAAAGGGACCTTTTACGTATTTTCTGGAAAGATTATGAAAATAATTCAAAAATTGCTTTTAGAATGAATACCGTTACTTACGGTACAAAATGAGCTCGTTTTTAACCATAAGTTGTTTAAAAGAATTAGCCTTAGATGAAAGGGATAGATTTCCATTAGCTGCAAAGGCTATTTTATAGGATAGTAATATGGATGATATCGTCACTGGATCCCCTGATTATGAATCAGCTATTGAATTAAAAAATAAGTTAATTGAAATCTTTAGTTCTTGTGGAATGTCCTTGCACAAGTGGAATTCGAATTTAGATAAGCTTCTAAACGATAATGAATCTGAAGTTGTTTCCTTTTGCTCTAAAGCTGAAACTTCAGTTAAAACTTTGGGTATGGTGTGGCAATCCAATAAAGATCAATTCGTATTTCGAGTTTCGGTGGAAAAACAAGAATCGTATGCCAAAAGACAAGTCTTTTCTGTCATTGCAAAATTGTATGACCCTCTAGGACTCATTGGCCCGATTATTTGCAAGGCTAAGTGTTATCTTCAAAAATTGTGGCTTTCTAAAATTGGATGGGACGAGAACATTCCCGAAACTTTTGCTACTGATTGGTGTCTCTTCGTAAATCAACTAAAGAATATAGAGAATATAAAAATCAGTAGATATATCATAGCACCTTCCACTGAAGCAATCTTTGTTCTGGGATTCGCTGACGCATCTATAACCACCTACGGTGCTGCTATCTATGTGTATAGTGCAAATTCATCCAATTCTCCTTGATTAAACCTTGTAACAAGTAAATCAAGAGTTGCACCTCTAAAGACCATTTCTATTCCGAGACATGAATTATGCTCTTGTTTGCTTTTATAACAACTTGAGTCCAAAGTTCGTCCTTCTTTGAAATTAGACATTCAAGAAATAATTTTGTGTTCGGATTCAACTATAGCTTTGGCGTGGATAAATACATCTGCTCACCTACTAAAAACGTTAATTGGAAATAGAGTTTCAAAAATTCAGTCTCTCACAGAACAATTTAAGTGATGACATAATTCTTCAAATAATAATCCTGCCAACATTATATCACGTGGAACAAATCCCCAGGAACTTTTAGATTTGGAACTCTGGTGGCATGGTCCATTAATGCCTAATAATCTAATTGACTCACCAGGCATAAAAAAAACTGATCTGCTAAATAATACTGCATATTCAAATGAACTCAAGTCTGTTTCGAGCATCAGTTTATTTACTGTGAATAACGAATTTATTAACCAATTTTGTAATTTAAGTAATAGTTATGTTAAATTAATATGTATTCTAAGTTATGGTTACAGGTTTTTAAAAATAACTGTAAAAATAAAGAAAAAATTGTAGGCCCTATTACCAAGGAAGAATTTGCTCATGCAAGAATCAAATTAAAAATATTGGTTCAGGTAATGTATTTTGCCAGGGAAATGAAGGCACTCAAGGAAAGTGAGCAGCCAAAGGACGGTCGTGTAAGTAATTTATACCCTTTTCTTGATAGTAAAGGAATTTTAAGAACAGGTGGTCGTTTAGGCCAATCAAACTTATCATATGATAAAAAATACCCCATTATTATGCCCAATGACCACAGGCTTACTCTTTATTTCAGTATTTTCACCTAAACAATTTGCACATAGGTGCTCCAACACTGCTTCATTTTGTGAGGCAGGAATTTTGGCCTTTAAATGGTAGAAATATAGCCAGAAAAATAGTCCACAATTGTATTGTTTGTTACAAAAATAAGCCTAAAATTGTAGAACAAATAATGGCTTCGTTACCGAAAGGATGATACAAGGGTTAATATCAATTCCCCATTTACAAATTCAGGTGTTGACCTATGTGGCCCATTTGTCATAAAATATAAACACCAACGAAAAGAAGTCTTTAACAAAATTTATGTCGCAATTTTCGTCTGTTTTGCTACTCGTGCAGTTCACTTGGAAGTAATAACATATTTAAGTTCTGAAGCCTTAATAGTCACCTTAAAAAGATTTGTAGCTAGGCGCGGAATTCGCTCGACAATTTTTTCTGATAATGCACCTAATTTTGTTGGCGCAAATTCAGAGTTCAAAAATTGCATAATCTTGTAAAAAATCAATCTGATGAATTGACTGCTTATTTATTAGCTAACTCAATTTCTTGGAAATTCTTGCCTCCCAGATCTCCTAATTTTGGTGGCTTGTGGGAGGCAGGAGTCAAATCCTTTAAGCACCATTTAAAAAGAACAATTGGAGATTTAAAACTAACCTTTGAGGAATTTTTAACCATAGTTAATCAGATAGAAGGTATTTTAAACAGTAGGCCTCTAATACCTTTATCTTCAGATCCTAGCGATTATGAAACTTTAACCCCAGGGCATTTCTTAATTGGTCGCCCTTTAAATAGCATATGCGAACCAAACTTAACTGACCTTGCAGATAATAAGCTTACCCAATGGCAGCGAGTTACCAAAATTAATCAATTAATTTGGAAAAAATGGAGTAGATATTATCTAAATATTCTACAACAACGCAGTAAATGGCTAATTGAGAAAAAATACGTTGAAATTGGTTTCATGGTTTTGTTGAAATATAGTAATTTACCCATGTGTACCTGGTCAGTAGGTCGCATTCAAGATGTTATTTATGGCCATGATGGTAAAGTTAGGGTAGTGCTCGTCAAAACGCCAACCTGTGTTTTCAAACGCAGCATATAAAATATTTGTATATTACCTATAAATAACCCCTTATTATAATGTAAATATTTATTTCTTCTATTTTATTGTTCATTTATAATGAAAAAATTGTAGTAATTGTGTATCTTAATATTATTGAATTGAATTGACTCTATATTTGTATTTTATATTCTTGATTTAAATTGAAACTTATATTTATCATTGAAGATTTAATGTTAGATTTTAATTGTTTAAAACTAAGGACATATTCTAAGATATCTGCTGAAATCAATATTTCAGAGTTGGCCGGTATGTTGACGCCAACCTTGGCATCTACTTTCGCTTCGCGAAAATGTAACGTCAGATGTTGTTTATCTTTCGTTTCGTGCGGTGGTCTCCGTGGGAGCTCCGCAAACCAAAAATACTTGTTAATAAAAATATGGTTCGTTAAAATTTAATTAGTTGAATTTTATATATTTAAAAAAATGCTACAGTCGAATTTGCTCGTGCCAGTTAACACTTACCATTTAACCCTTAAATGGAGACGGGAGTCAGAATCACTCTGCGTTGTTCTTTAGCTCTGATTACCATGTTTTTTTTTTTTTTTTTTTTTTTTTTTTTTGTCCTTGAATAAAATCATTCCTCGGTACCGACAAGTAGTTCTTTTATCATTACATGATTTCCAGAATAGAAGTAGTTATTTTATCATTACATGATCTGCAGAATCTATTGCGTTTCTACAAAAAATTTCAATGCTGTTTACAGAAGGCAAAAAAGGAAAATAACATTATATCTCTGGACGCGTAAGAAAATTCATGTCTCCAGTTACGGGTTAATATCATTCATTTTTAAAGAAGCGCCAAAGGCTGTGATATTTATTTTTTTAATGAATCTCTATTTGTATATAAATGTTTCATTGACCATTTAATATCATTAATCCATAAACCATGTATTGGAGACTTTCAAAAATGATATACAGTAAAACCTTCTGAGACGGAATCACACACACAAGAAAAAAAGGCCTTATAGACAATTTTCCATCTTAGGAGGTGCAAATGTATTCTATTCTTTTCTCAAGTATTATATTCATTTTGCATGGATAAAAAAATTATTCCGTTTTAGACATGATTCCGTAATAGGCAGATTCTTTTTCACTTCTTTTACAATTTTTTTTTTCGTTTAAATCTACTATCCTTTAAAAACGATTTTTAAAGTGTAATTTTAAGTGGTAATATTTTCTAATTGTAATGGCGATTTAAAAATATATGCATTTTTTGTAAATTTTTGGGTTGAGCCAAACTTTACTGATTTTTACACGGATTAGGTGAATCAGATATAATGATTTTAATACGGGTTGAGTCGAGACCGGGACTGAAAATTTCGCCCCGTCCAGGCCTAGGAAGAAAGGAAGCCAGTCTCGGTTCGGTATGAAAAATACATTAGGCGCTTTCGAGACTGGTCCGACCCCAGAATACAGAATAAAAATGAAAATAACTTTCGGATTCAGCGCTACAAAATACACAAGAATCAATTACAAAAGCTATAAAACATCACAACTCAAATTTTGCAGCCTAGTGTGATCCATAGCATTTAAAAATATGTATAATTTTGTAAATTAAGGCTGCTGCTTTTCCCCATTTTCTTTAAGGAAATTTCTGTTATTTTTACCTCTTATGTGTTTAGTACAAGCTCTACATATTGCATTAATACTTCAGAATGATTTTATATCTCAGATTTATACTGTAATGTCATTTTAGTCTCAAATACACACACACACACACACACATATATATATACAAGGTGATTCACAAATATCGAAACAATAGGCTATCTCCTTAAATATTGCCCGTATGCAAATACTTCCAATTGCAAAGTTTCATATAAAAAAAGGTGCCAAATTTAATAACATAAGTTGTAACTCCTTGGGGAGTCTATTTGAGAAAATAAAAAAACTAATTTTTTATACGGCTCCCGTTGGGTAAAATTTCCAATTAGGAAATTTTCTATTATCCCTCCCTGATTTGAACAAAAAAAATCATCTCGGTATCTGCAAAACTCGTTGAGTTATTAAAATACAAAATTCGCGACTTACCATTTTCCCATGCCTCTGAGCAACGAGTTATTGGCTCATTTTGAATGCAAGATAGGGATCATCCACAAATTGTACGTTATTAAAAGTCGATTTAAGACAGTGCCTCTCTTTTGGACATAAAATAGCAGCGTATAGACTTTAAGTTAAATCTTCTTAGTACAGGCAATAGGGGATTTTACCTGGAAAAATTAATGGTAGTTCTGGAAATTGGCTTATTTTATGTTTTTTGAGTCGCTGAATCCGAATTTGTAACTTCCCACCAAAATTTCCCCCGGCAACCACCCTCCAAATTTTGGTAAAATGCCCCCCCCCCCCCCCAAAAAAAAAAAGGTTTTTATTAAAAAAATCAATTTTTTATTTTTTTAGGGAAAAAGTATCTAGAAATTCAGAAAGACAAAATTTGCAACAAATTAGATATATGACATTATGACGTAGGATGAAGGGGGAGGGGGGGAATCTACCTCGGAACATGCGCACACTAAGTTGTGCAATTCCACTTAACCACTCACATCGTTTACATTCACTCTCCCATCTCCCCTCCGCCACCCCCCGCCCCACCACCACCCCAAAAAATAGTTGTTTTTAACTTAAATATTTTATTGTTTTAGAGGAAAAGTGTGTAGAAATTCAGAAAGTAGACAAAATTTGCAACAAATAGGATATATGACATTACGACGTAGGATGAACGGGGAGGGAGAGGGCTGCCTTGGAACATACACTGCGGCGCTATGTGCACTAAATTATGCAAGTCCAGGCAATAGGGGATTTTACCTGGCAAAATTAATGCTAGTTCTGGATTTCGACTCACTTTATGTTTTTTGGGTCGCTGAATCCGAATTTGTAACTTTTCACCAAAATTTCCCCCCGGAAAACCTCCAAAAAATTGATTTTTCGAAAAAAATTGGTTTTTGGGAACAGCGCGCGGGGGATGTTCCGAGCCAGATCCTAGTGATGGGCGATTCTGGAAAATTTGAGAATCGATTAAAACCGACATCGTATAAAACAGAATCGATCACCATAAGAATCTATTCCCAAATTCTAGAATCGATACTTGAATCGATATTTCGATGTTCACAGATAAGCTCAAAAATAGTAATGCCAAAACGTAGCTAATCAGCAGGGCCGTAACGACTACCTCTCACCTCCATTTATGGGGGACCATGTCAGGGGCCCAGACGTAAGCTACCTTTGAGTCGAATAATAAGGTTTTTTAACTTTTAAAATTATTTTTTTTAAGATGTATTTTAATAATAATTTATATTATATTTACATTTATTTTTTAAGAAAGATCTCGGTCAGATAAAAAAAAAAGGAAGAAATGATTTTTTTTTCATTCGGAAAAGATATACTTTCTATTCTTATTTCCTTCAACCAAACAGATGGGGACTTACTTCCTATAAACGTCATTCTTCTTAAAAATGTGCAGATGAGCGAAAATTTGAAGACTCTAAATTTATTTAAAAGTTAAGTGGTTTTTCTTTTCTTTTTTTTTTTTTTTTTTTTTTTTATTTAATAGCGTTCTCGTTCTTATATTGGAACAGAAAAACAGGATTTCTGTGATAATCTTGTTTATGAAAAAACAAAGAAAAAGAAATAGGATAGAGTAATAACCACGAGAATCTGAAAGATTAATGATTATGAAAGTAGTAATTAAATCGCTTTTACTTAAATAAAAGGGTTTTTAGCAGACATAAAAGAATAAATACTAAATTTATTTCCGAAATGTAAGCATATTTTAGATATTAACGCAGCTTAAAAAGCAATAACAACACAATATATTTTGATAAATTTTATTTGATATAAATTTCATATATTTTGATAAATTTGCTACTAATAAGTATGTGATCACTTCCTATACTTAACGACATATTCTTTTACATTTTTCATACGAGAGTAAATAAAATTTTACCGTTTAAAAAAAGAGTAAGTCCGAGCCTGAAGGCTGGTATAAAATCTACCTAAAACAAAAGGCTTCGGTCATCTGAATGTTAAATTTACAAAGGTTGCTTATGCTTTTTATTGCGTTGGTTTTTAGATGCCACGAATTTACTAAAATCTAATTTATAATCATATAAAGCAATGCTTTTTTTTTCTAAGTTTATGAATAGTAAAGATTCAAAATCCTTTCCAGGTGAGGGTGATGGTGAAGATCCTGCATGCGCCACTCTAGATAGAAAAAAATAAAAATAAAAGTGCCCAGTTAAACTGATGGCATTGAGCTCACAGGCTATTCACATTAATTGTATATTATACTCTTATTTCAAAGAATAATCCCCTCAAAAAATAAATGAAGGGGGATTAGCCCCCGTTTCTCCCCACCCCGTTTATACTTAACCAATGAACCTCCAATTGAAATCAGGGAAGCTCCTTCACACAATAAACTGGTATACCAAATTTGAAGCAAATCAGATAATTCTGCATGAAAAAAACATTTCGCTAAATTAAGGAGGGAGGGGGTCTAACCCCCTTTATGCTTAACTAATGATCCTCCAAATCTAATCAGGAAAGGTCCTTATCAGAATGAGCACAGAAAAAAAAATTAAAGTAAATTGAATAATTCTGCATGAAGATCCATTTACCTAAATTAAGGGGAGGGGTCTTGCCCTCCTTTTCCCCCTTTTATACTTAACCAATGAACCGACAAATCTAATGAAGGAAGCGCCATATAAAAATAAACCGGTATATCATATTTGAAGCAAATCGAATAATTCTGCATGAAAAACCCATTTATCTAAATTAAGGGTGGGGGTCTAGCCTCCCTTTATACTTAACTAATGAACCTCAAAATCTAATCATGTCAGCTCTTTAATATAATAAACCGGTATACCAAATTTGGAGCAAATTTAATAATTCTGCATGAAGAACCCATTTATCTGAATTAAGGAGGGGTTTTTTCTGTCTAGAGTGGCGCATCCAGGATCTTCACCATCACCCTCACCTGGAAAGGATTTTGAATCTTTACTATTCATAAACTTAGAAAAAAAAAGCATTGCTTTATATGATTATAAATTACATTTTAGTAAATTCGGGGCATCTAAAAACCAACGCAATAAAAAGCATAAGCAACCTTTGTAAATTTAACATTCAGATGACCGAAGCCTTTTGTTTTAGGTAGATTTTATATCAGCCTTCAGGCTCGGACTTATTCTTTTTTTAAACTGTAAAATTTTATTTACTACTTTTATTTACTAGCCCCCCTTTTCCCCCTTTATCCTTAACCATTGAATCTCCAAAACTAATCAGGGAAGCGCCTTATCAGAGTTAACCTAGAAAAAAAATGAAGCAAATCGGATGTTTCTATCAAGAGTTATCGAGTTACGTACAAACATAATACATACATACGTACATACACAACCTGCGGGCACATTAACTCTCAGGGTTTGATAGCCTGTGAGCTAAATAGAAAAGTGACCAGTTAAACTGATGGCATTGAGCTCGCATAGGCTATTCACACTAAATGTATATTATATTCTTATTTCAAGAATAATGCCCCTCAAAAAATAAATTAAAAGGGGGATTGCGTTCACCCCCCGTTTTCCCTCTTTATACTGGACCCTCCAAATGTCATCAGGGAAGCGCCTTGTCGAAATAAGCCAAAATTGAAGAAAATTTGAAGCAAATCACCAAATTTGAAGCAAATCGGGTGGAAAAACACATTTATCTAAATTTAAGAGGGGTATTAGCCCCCCTGTCCCCCCCCTTTATATTTAACCAATGAACTTCCAATCTAATTAGGGAAGCGCCTTATCAGAATAAACCGGTACACCAAATTTGAAGCAAATCGAATAGAAAAATCCATCTATCTAAATTAGGGGGTATTAGTTGATATTAGGGATATTAGTAAATTACCCCCGTTGCCCCTTTTAGACTATAACATTGAATCTTTAAATCTAATCAGAGAAGCTCGTTAACAAAATTAACCGGTATACCAAAATCTGATAATTCTGCATGAAAAACCCATTTATCTAAGTTAAGGGGGGGATTAGCCCGCCTCCCCACTTTATACTTAACCAATGAACCCCCAAAACTAATCAGGGAAGCACCTTATCAGAATGAACCCAGAAAAAAATTTGAAGCAAATCGGATATTTTTATCAAGAGTTATCGCATTACGTACATGCATACATACATACGTACATGCATACATACATACAGAACCGGCAGGCACATTAGCTCTCAGGCTTTGATAGCCTGTGAGCTAAAAAGTGCCAAGAGAATGTAACTAGGGGGGGAGGGACAAAAAATAAAAGAGGACATTAAAAGCTTTCCAACGATACGTTACACGAGATGGTTTGGAAGAAACAATAACTATGACCCCCGGGGGACATGTAAGTCCCAAACGGTCGGAGAGGCGACCTCAAATGTATCTTTGGTCAAGGTTTCAAAATGTGGATTTATAATAAAATAGAACGAGAATTTGGCACTTCAAAAATTACATGCATATTTTGAACGGCCCTGTAAATTAAGATTGGCGAGGAAAGGGGGCGGGGAGAGGGATTAGAAGGGACGAACTTGAAAAATACGACATAATAAACTAGTAACCCGAATAAATGGGCTTCTAAACAAAAGTATAACGATTTAGCTTAGTGTTGAATTCAAGGGATGGTCCGGTGGGGATATTCCCCCCGGAACTTTGAACCCCCCCCCCGGAAGTTTTAAATTTTTTGTTTTTAATGACAAATGTGCAATTCCCCCTCCCCTTACGGATCTCTAAAATACGCTCTCCCCCGGAGTCGCAGACATCCCTCTCGTAGAATATTACCTGCATTCAACACTGATGTATCCGAGAAAGAAAAAAAAATCCTTCCTTATACGAAATTTTACATCAATTCTGCTACTAAAACAGTAAAATTGGAAGAATAAATATAACGATTCAACCCGATCCCGAATCGTGGATCGACCGCGATTCGATTTGAATTGAAGTAAATTAAAGGATAGCTATTCTTACCCGCATCTACAGAATCGTCCGCAAAACGATTCTGCCCGCATCTAAAGAATAGTCAGCAAAACGATTCTGCCCGCATCTAAAGAATCGTCAGCAAAACGATTATGCCCGCATCTAAAGATCGACATCGAACCTGTGTACTGAATCGATTCGCTATTTTTGATACTACGTTACGTGTGGAATCGATTCGTTCATTTTTGCTTGCTTTCTTTTGTATTTAGAAAAAGAAAAGTGTTGGATTCGTGAAAAATTTAGACTACCGGTTTTCGAAGGATTTATAGTTTTAGAAGGTCTTGTCTGGAATACGATTTGGCTATTTTTATGTCTGTCTGTTAGTCTGTATATCTGTTTGTCTCTGACAAAAAAAAATTGTGGGCGATCAATTTAAAGAACTAACGCATGAAATCTGTTGAAACTTTAGATTTAGTTAGACCTTCATATAAATTTAAGCTGATTACGTTTTGGTGAAAATCGCCCAGCAGGTGGCGCTGCTATGTTGCATTTTTCATGATTTTTGCATGATCGCTACCTGAAAAACTAATGCACGAATTTTTACCAAACTTCAGATTCGGTTAGACGTTGACGTAAGTTGTTGATGATTAGGTTTTGATGTAAATTTACTGGTAGGTTGCGCTGCTATGCTGCATTTTCCCCGATTTTTGCAACAGCTCTATCTCAAGAACTAATGCACGGATGTTCATCAAACTTCACATTCAGTTAAACGTTGGCATAAGTTGTTGCTTAATAGGTTTCGGTGTAAACCACCCAACAGGAAGCGTTGCTATGCTGAATTGAATTCAGCATTTTTCTCCGGGAGGGATTTTTGCGGCTCCAGTGAGGGGCATTGTAGACTTCAGAGGAGGGGAGGGGGGGTTGGACTTTTGTACATTAAGCATAAAATCTCAAACCTTTTGGGGGACATTTCAATGTTCGGGGGGAGGATGTCCTCTCCCCGAGAAACCCCCTGAATTTAACACGTTTTTCAGGATTTACACGATTTTAGGGATCATATCTCAAGAACTAATGAACGAAATTTCATCAAATTTAATATTCCGTTAGACACTGTCATATGTTGTTCCTGATTAGGTTTTCATGCAAATCCTATAACAGGTTGCCCTGCTATGCTGCTGTTTTCAGCAAATTTAATTCAGACATTTTTCTCCGGGATGGATTTCTGCGGTTCTGGAGAGAGACATTCTAGAGTTCAGTGCGGGGCGGGAGAGACATTTGTCCATTATGTAAAAAATATCAAATCTTCCTGGGGGGCATTTCAATGTTCCGGGGGGATGTTCTCCGGTACCACCCCCTGAATTCAACACTATTTTTCAGGGTTTACAAGATGTTAGCGAGAACATCTCAAGAGCTAATGAACGGAAATTTATCAAACCTAATATTCCGTTAGACATTGACATACGTTGTTCCTGATGAGGTTTTCGTGTAAATCATATATCAGGTGGCGCTACTATACTGCATTTTACACGATATTCGTGATAGCTATATTTAAAAACTAATGCATGGAATTAATTCAAGCTTCATATACTGTTACACTATCATATAAATAGATCCTTATTAGGCTTGGATGTATACTGCCCAACAGGTTTCGCTTTTATGCTCTTTGAATTGGGAATTTCTGTTGCAGATATCTAAGAGGGTGTGGGCCGAAATTTATTTATTTTTTTGGAAAATGCATTCTTTAAAATGCACATATTTTAACAAACCTGTATTTTTTGAATCCTCGTGATGGCCATAGGTTATGTTTAAATTTGACACTCTGAGAGCGAATTTTGAAGTTTTAACATGTTTGAGATAGAAGAAAGTTTTGGTATTGGCACATCCGACTATTTTACCTTCAACTTTTTTAAAGAAAATGAAAATGACATTAGTGATGGGCGATTCTGGAAAATTTAAGAATCGATTAAAATCGACATCGTATAAAACAGAATCAATCACCATAAGAATCGATTAACAAATTCTAGAATCGATACTTGAATCGATATTTCGATGTTCACAGATAAGCTCAAAAATAGTAATGCCAAAACGTAACGAATCAGCAGGGCCGTAACGACTACCTCTCACCTCCATGTATGGGGGACCATGTCAGGGGCCCAGAAGTAAGCTACCTTTGAGTCGAATAATAAGGTTTTTTAACTTTTAAAATTATTTTCTTTAAGATGTAATTTTAATAATGATTTATATTATATTTACATTTATTTTTTAAGAAAGATCTCGGTCCGATAAAAAAAAGGGGAATAAATGATTTTTTTTTCATTCGGAAAAGATATACTTTATATTCTTATTTCCTTCAACCAAACAGATGGGGACTTACTTCCTATAAACGTCATTCTTCTTTAAAATGTGCAGATGAGCGAAAATTTGAAGGCTCTAAATTTATTTAAAAAGTTAAGTGGTTTTTCTTTTCTTTTTTTTTTTATTTAATAGCGTTCTCGTTCTTATATTAGAACAGAAAAACAGGATTTCTGTGATCATCTCGTTTATGAAAAAACAAAGAAAAAGAAATAGGATAGAGTAATAACAGGCAGATGCCTCAGTTATTTATTGAAACCACGAGAATCTGAAAGATTAATGATTATGAAAGTAGTAATTAAATCGCTTTTACTTAAATAAAAGGCTTTTCAGCAGACATAAAAAGATAAATACTAAATTTATTTCCGAAATGTTAACACATATTTTAGATATTAACGCACCTTAAAAAGCAATAACAACACAATGTATTTTGATAAATTTTATTTGATATAAATTTGATATATTTTGATAAATTTTATTTGATATAAATTTGATATATTTTGATAAATTTTATTTGATATAAATTTGATATATTTTGATAAATTTGCTACTAATAAGTATGTGATCACTTCCTATATTTAAAGAAGTATTCTTTTACATTTTTCATACGAGAGTAAATAAAATTTTACAGTTTAAAAAAAGAAAAAGTCCGAGCCTGAATGCTGGTATAAAATCTACCTAAAACAAAAGGCTTCGGTCATCTGAATGTTAAATTTACAAAGGTTGCTTATGCTTTTTATTGCGTTGGTTTTTAGATGCCACGAATTTACTAAAATCTAATTTATAATAATATAAAGCAATGCATTTTTTTTTCTAAGTTTGTGAATAGTAAAGATTCAAAATCCTTCCCAGGTGAGGGTGATGGTGAAGATCCTGGTTGCGCCACTCTAGATAGAAAAAAATAAAAATAAAAGTGCCCAGTTAAACTGATTGCATTGAGCTCACAGGCTATTCACATTAATTGTATTTTATACTCTTATTTCAAAGAATAATCCCCCTCAAAAAGTAAATGAAGGGGGATTAGACCCCGTTTCTCCCCCCCCCCCTTTATACTTAACCAATGAACCTCCAATTGAAATCAGGGAAGCTCCTTCACATAATAAACTGGTATACCAAATTTTAAGCAAATCAGATAATTCTGCATGAAAAACACATTTCGCTAAATTAAGGGGGGAGGGGTCTAACCCCCTTTATTCTTAAATAATGAACCACCAAATCTAATCAGGAAAGGTCCTTATCAGAATGAACACAGAAAAAAAATTAAAGTAAATTGAATAATTCTGCATGAAGATCCATTTACCTAAATTAAGAGGAGGGGTCTTGCTCTCCTTTCCCCCTTTAATACTTAACCAATGAACCGACAAATCTAATGAAGGAAGCGCCATATCACAATAAACCAGTATATCAAATTTGAAGCAAATCGAATAATTCTGCATGAAAAACCCACTTATCTAAATTAAGGGTGGGGGACTAGCCCCCCCCCTTTACATTCAACCAATAAACCTAAATTTAATCAAGGCACCTCCTTAACATAATAAACCAGTATACCAAATTTAGAGCAAATCAGGTAATTCAGCATGAAAAAAACATTTCGCTAAATTAAGGGGGTATTAGCTCCCGCATTTCCCCCTTTATGCCTAACCAATGAACCTTCAAATCTAATCAGGAAAGCTCCTTATTAGAATGAACCTAGAAAAAAAGAAATAAATTGGATAATTCTGCATAAAAACCCATTTATCTAAATAAAGGAGAAGGAACTTACCGCCCTTTCCCCCTTTTATACTTAAGTAATGATCCTCCAAATCTAATGAAGGAAGCGCCATATCGGAATAAACCGGTATATCAAATTTGAAGCAAATCGAGTACTTCTGAATGAAAAGCCCTTTTATCTAAAAAGGGGGAGGGACTAGCCCCCGTCCCCCCTTTATACTTAACCAATAAACCTCCAAATCTAATCAGTGCAGTTTCTTAACATAAGAAACTAGTATACCAAATTTGGAGCAAATCGAATAAGTCTGCATGAAAAACTCATTTATCTAAATTAAGGTTGGGGGTCTAGCCTCCCTTTATACTTAACTAATGAACCTCCAAATCTAATCATGTCAGCTCTTTAATATAATAAACCGGTATACCAAATTTGGAGCAAATCGAATAACTCTGCATGAAGAACCCATTTATCTAAATTAAGGAGGGGACTAGCCCCCCTTTTCCCCCTTTATCCTTAACCATTGAATCTCCAAAACTAATCAGGGAAGCGCCTTATCAGATTTAACCTAGAAAAAAAAATGAAGCAAATCGGATGTTTCTATCAAGAGTTATCGAGTTACGTATATACATAATACATACATACGTACATACACAACCTGCGGGCACATTAACTTTCAGGCTTTGATAGCCTGTGAGCTAAATAGAAAAGTGCCCAGTTAAACTGATGGCATTGAGCTCGCAGGCTATTCACACTAAATGTATATTGTACTCTTATTTCAAAGAATAATGCCCCTCAAAAAATAAATTAAAAGGGGGATTGCGCAAACCCCCCTCCCCGTTTTCCCTCTTCATACTGGACCCTCCAAATGTCATCAGGGAAGCGCCTTGTCGAAATAAGCCGGTATACCAAATTTGAAGCAAATCGGGTTGAAAAACAGATTTATCTAAATTTAAGAGGGGTATTATCCCCCTGCCCCCCCCCCCTTTATATTTAACCAATGAACTTCTAAATCTACTTAGGGAAGCGCCTTATCAAAATAAACCGGCATACCAAATTTGAAGCAAATCGAATAGAAAACCATCTATCTAAATTAGGAAGTATTAGTTGATATTAGGGATATTAGTAAATTACCCCCGTTTTCCCTTTTAGACTATAACAATGAATCTTTAAATCTAATTTGAGAAGCTCGTTATCAAAATTATCCGGTATACCAAAATCTTATAATTCTGCATGAAAAACCCATTTATCTAAGTTAAGGGGGTATTAGCCCCCTCCCCCCTTTATACTTAACCAATGAACCCCCAAAACTAATCAGGGAAGCACCTTATCAGAATGAACCTAGAAAAAAAAATTGAAGCAAATCGGATATTTTTATCAAGAGTTCTCGCGTTACGTACGTACGTACATGCATACATACATACAGAACCGGCAGGTATATTAGCTCTCAGGTTTTGATAGCCTGTGAGCTAAAAAGTGCCAAGAGCGTGTAACTAGGGGGGGGGGGACAAAAAATAAAAGAGGACATTAAAAGCTTTCCAACGATATGTTACACGAGATGGTTTGGAAGAAACAATAACTATGCCCCCCGGGGGACATGCAAGTCCCAAACGGTCGGAGAGGCGACCTCAAATGTATCTTTGGTCAAGGTTTCAAAATGTGGATTTATAATAAAATAGAACGAGAATTTGGCACTTCAAAAATTACATGCATATTTTGAACGGCCCTGTAAATTAAGATTGGCGAGGAAAGGGGGCGGGGAGAGGGATTACAAGGGACGAACTTGAAAAATACGACATAATAAACTAGTAACCCGAATAAATGGGCTTCTAAACAAAAGTATAACGATTTAGCTTAGTGTTGAATTCAAGGGATGGTCCGGTGGGGATATTCCCCCCGGAACTTTGAACCCCCCCCCCCGGAAGTTTTAAATTTTTTGTTTTTTAATGACAAATGTGCAATTCCCCCTCCCCTTACGTATCTCTAAAATACGCTCTCCCCCGGAGTCGCAGACATCCCTCTCGTAGAATATTACCTTCATTCAACACTGATGTATCCGAGAAAGAAAAAAAAATCCTTCCTTATACGAAATTTTACATCAATTCTGCTACTAAAACAGTAAAATTGGAAGAATAAATATAACGATTCAACCCGATCTCGAATCGTGGATCGACCGCGATTCGATTTGAATTGAAGTAAATTAAAGGATAACGATTCTTACCCGCATCTACAGAATCGTCCGCAAAACGATTCTGCCCGCATCTAAAGAATCGTCAGTAAAACGATTCTGCCCGCATCTAAAGAATCGTCAGCAAAACGATTCAGCCCGCATCTAAAGATCGACATCGAACCTGTGTACTGAATCGATTCGCTATTTCTGATACTACGTTACGTGTGGAATCGATTCGTTCATTTTTTCTTGGTTTCTTTAGTATTTAGAAAAAGAAAAGTGTTGGATTCGTGAAAAATTTAGACTACCGGTTTTCGAAGGACTTATAGTTTTAGAAGGTCTTGTCTGGAATACGATTTGACTATTTTTATGTCTGTCTGTTAGTCTGTCTATTTGTTTGTCTCTGACAAAAAAAAAATTGTGGGCGGTCTATTTAAAGAACTAACGCATGGATTCTGTTGAAACTTTAGATTTAGTTGGACCTTCATATAATTTGAAGCTCATTACTTTTTGGTGAAAATCGCCCAGCAGGTGGCGCTGCTATGTTGCATTTTTCAGGATTTTTGCATGATCGCTATCTGAAAAACTAATGCACGAATTTTTACCAAACTTCAGATTCGGTTAGAGATTGACGTAAGTTGTTGATGATGATTAGGTTTTGATGTAAATTTACTGGTAGGTTGCACTGCTATGCTGCATTTTCCCCGATTTTCGCAACAGCTCTATCTCAAGAACTAATGCACGGATGTTCATCAAACTTCACATTCAGTTAGACGTTGGCATAAGTTGTTGCTTAATAGGTTTCGGTGTAAACCACCCAACAGGAGGCGTTGCTATGCTGAATTGAATTCAGCATTTTTCTCCGGGAGGGATTTCTGCAGCTCCAGTGAGGGGCATTCTAGACTTCAGAGGAGGGGAGCGGGGGGGGTTGGACTTTTGTACATTAAGCATAAAATCTCAAACCTTTTGGGTGACATTTCAATGTTCAGGGGGAGGATGTCCTCCCCCCCCCCCCCCCCCGAGCCACCCCCTGAATTTAACACGTTTTTCAGGATTTACACGATTTTAGGGATCATATCTCAAGAACTAATGAACGAAATTTCATCAAATTTAATATTCCGTTAGACACTGTCATATGTTGTTCCTGATTAGGTTTTCATGCAAATCCTATAACAGGTTGCCCTGCTATGCTGCTGTTTTCAGCAAATTTAATTCAGACATTTTTCTCCGGGAGGGATTTCTGCGGTTCTGGAGAGAGACATTCTAGAGTTCCGTGCGGGGGGGGGGGGGGGGGGAGAGACTTTCGTCCATTAAGTAAAAAATACCAAATCTTCCTGGGGGACATTTCAATGTTCCGGGGGGAATGTTCTCCGGTACCACCCCCTGAATTCAACACTGTTTTTCAGGGTTTACACGATGTTAGAGAGAATATCTCAAGAACCAATGAACGGAAATTTATCAAACCTAATATTCTGTTAGACATTGACATAAGTTATTTCTGATGAGGTTTTCGTGTAAATCATATATCAGGCTGCGCTACTATACTGAATTTTACACGATATTCGTGATAGCTATATTTAAAAACTAATGCATGGAATTAATTCAAGCTTCATATACCGTTACACTATCATATAAATAGATCCTTATTAGGCTTGGATGTATACTGCCCAACAGGTTTCGCTTTTATGCTCTTTGAATTGGGAATTTCTGTTGCAGATATCTAAGAGGGTATGGGCCGAAATTCATTTATTTGTTTGGAAAATGCATTCTTTAAAATGCACATATTTTAACGAACCTATACTTTTTTAATCCTCATGATGACCATAGGTTATGTTTAAATTTGACACTGTGATAGCGAATTTTGAAGTTTTAACATGTTTGAGATAGAAGAAAGTTTTGGTATTGGCACATCCGACTACTTTACCTTCAACTTTTTAAGGAAAATGAAAATGACATTACCTTTAGAGACATCGATTAAAAAATTTATAGAATTGATTAAATCGAGTTGGACGTAGCATCGATTAAATCGATTAAAAAAATCGAAATCGACCATCACTACCAGCACCCCGTCTCCCTCTTTATCCTACGTCATAACGTCATATATCCCATTTGTTGCAAATTTTGTCTACTTTCTGAATTTCTACTTACTTTTTCCTAAATCAATAAAAAATTTAAGTTAAAATCAACTATATTTTTGGAAGGGGCGCGGGGAGGGGGGGGGGGGGAATTTTATGGGGAAGTTAAAAATTCGGATTCAGCGACCCAAAAAACTTAAAGTAAACCTTATAGGGAAAGTTCGGAGGAGAAATGGGAGGGCGAATGTAAACAATGTCAGTGGTTAAGTGGAATTGCGCAACTTAATCCATGCAGCACTGCGGTACATGTACCGAGGCAGATCCCCCCCCTCCCCCCCGTACATCATAATGTCATGTACATAATTTGTTGCAAATTTTGTCTACTTTCTGGATTTCTAGATACTTTTTCCCTAAAAGAATAAAAAAGGAATTTTTTTAATAAAAACCTTTTTTGGGGGCATTTTACCAAAATTTGGGGTGGTTGGTAGGGGAAATTTTGGTGGGATGTTAAAAATTCGGATTCAGCGACCCAAAAAACATATAGTAAGCCTTTTTCCAGAACTACCATGAATTTTGCTAAGTAGAGACCCTATACGGCCTCTATTGCCTGGACTATCTTTCAAATTATACTGGAAGCATTTATTAGAGGTCCGCACGGTTCGAAATATCCAGACCCGGTCTCGAGACGACCCATAGAAAAAAAAAAGTTCGTCCCGGTCTGGAAAAATGTTTAAATCTTACCCCGAGTCTGGTCCGACTGATTCAATTTCCAGAACAGTTTTTTTACGTCGATATGGTTAAAAATTGTTTCGTATGAAAGAGTTCTGACCAAAAATAGCTTTATAGCTTTATAATAGCTTATAGATTTTCTTTTTATATGTTTATAAACTTCATTTTTAAAGAAGCGCCAAAGGCTGTGATATTTATTTTTTTAATGAATCTCTATTTGTATATAAATGTTTCATTGACCATTTAATATCATTAATCCATAAACCATGTATTGGAGACTTTCAAAAATGATATACAGTAAAACCTTCTGAGACGGAATCACACACACAAGAAAAAAAGGCCTTATAGACAATTTTCCATCTTAGGAGGTGCAAATGTATTCTATTCTTTTCTCAAGTATTATATTCATTTTGCATGGATAAAAAAATTATTCCGTTTTAGACATGATTCCGTAATAGGCAGATTCTTTTTCACTTCTTTTACAATTTTTTTTTTTCGTTTAAATCTACTATCCTTTAAAAACGATTTTTAAAGTGTAATTTTAAGTGGTAATATTTTCTAATTGTAATGGCGATTTAAAAATATATGCATTTTTTGTAAATTTTTGGGTTGAGCCAAACTTTACTGATTTTTACACGGATTAGGTGAATCAGATATAATGATTTTAATACGGGTTGAGTCGAGACCGGGACTGAAAATTTCGCCCCGTCCAGGCCTAGGAAGAAAGGAAGCCAGTCTCGGTTCGGTATGAAAAATACATTAGGCGCTTTCGAGACTGGTCCGACCCCAGAATACAGAATAAAAATGAAAATAACTTTCGGATTCAGCGCTACAAAATACACAAGAATCAATTACAAAAGCTATAAAACATCACAACTCAAATTTTGCAGCCTAGTGTGATCCATAGCATTTAAAAATATGTATAATTTTGTAAATTAAGGCTGCTGCTTTTCCCCATTTTCTTTAAGGAAATTTCTGTTATTTTTACCTCTTATGTGTTTAGTACAAGCTCTACATATTGCATTAATACTTCAGAATGATTTTATATCTCAGATTTATACTGTAATGTCCTTTTAGTCTCCAATACACACACACACACATATATATATACAGGGTGATTCACAAATATCGAAACAATAGGCTATCTCCTTAAATATTGCCCGTATATGCACATACTTCCAATTGCAAAGTTTCATATAAAAAAAGGTGCCAAATTTAATGACATAAGTTGTAACTCCTTGGGGAGTCTGAGAAAATACAAAAACTAATTTTTTATACGACTCCCAATGGGTAAAATTTCCAATTAGGAAATTTTCTATTATCCCTCCATGATTTGAACAAAAAAAAATCATCTCGGTATCTGCAAAACTCGCTGAGTTATTAAAATTCAAAATTCGCGACTTACACCATTTTCCCATGCCTCTGAGCAACGTGTTATTGACTCATTTTGAATGCAAGATAGGGATCATCCACAAATTGTACGTTATTAAAAGTCGATTTAAGACAGTGCCTCTCTTTTGGACATAAAATAGCAGCGTATAGATTTTAAGTTAAACCTGCTTAGTCCAGGCAATAGGGGATTTTACCTGGATAAATTAATGGTAGTTCTGGAAATTGGCTTATTTTATGTTTTTTGAGTCGCTGAATCCGAATTTGTAACTTCCCACCAAAATTTCCCCCGGCAACCACCCTCCAAATTTTGGTAAAATCCCCCCCCCTCCCCCAAAAAAAGGTTTTTATTAAAAAAATCAATTTTTTGTTGTTTTAGGGGAAAAGTATCTAGAAATTCAGAAAGACAAAATTTGCAACAAATTAGATATATGACATTATGACGTAGGATGAAGGGGGAGGGGGGGGATCTGCCTCGGAACATGCGCACACTAAGTTGTGCAATTCCACTTAACCACTCACATCGTTTATATTCACCCTCCCATCTCCCCTCCGAACTTTCCCTATAAGGTTTACTTTAAGTTTTTTGGATCGCTGAATCGGAATTTTTAACTTCGCCCTAAAATTTCCCCCTCCGCCACCCCCCCCCCGAAATAGTTGCTTCTAACTTAAATTTTTTATTGTTTTAGGGGAAAAGTATGTAGAAATTCAGAAAGTAGACAAAATTTGCAACAAATAGGATATATGACACTACGACGTAGGATGAACGGGGAGGGAGAGGGCTGCCTCGGAACATACACTGCTGCGCTATGTGCACTAAATTATGCAAGTCCAGGCAATAGGGGATTTTACCTGGGAAAATTAATGCTAGTTCTGGATTTCGACTCACTTTATGTTTTTTGGGTCGCTGAATCCGAATTTGTAACTTCTCACCAAAATTTTCCCCGGAAAACCTCCAGAAAATTGGTTTTTGAGAACAGCGCGCGGGGGATGTTCTGAGCCAGCACCCCGTCTCCCTCTTTATAATACATCATAAGGTCATATATCCTATTTGTTGCAAATTTTGTCTACTTTCAGAATTTCTACATACTTTTCCCCTAAAAGAATAAAAAACTTAAGTTAAAATCATTTTTTTTTTTGGGGGGGGGGGTTGCGGGTGGGGAAGTTAAAAATTCGGATTCAGCGACCCAAAAAACTTAAAGTAAACCTTATAGGGAAAGTTCGGAGGGGAGATGGGAGGGCGAATGTAACCGATGTGAGTGGTTAAGTGGAATTGCATAACTTAGTCCATGCAGCTGTGCGGTGCATGTTCCGAGGCAGATCCCCCCCATCCCCCTTCAGCCTACGTCATAATGTCATGTATCTAATTTGTTGCAAATTTTGTCTACTTTTTGAATTTCTAGATACTTTTTCCCTTAAAGAATAAAAAAGTTGATTTTTTTAATAAAAACCTTTTTTGGGGGGCATTTTACCAAAATTTGGGGTGGTTGCCCGGGGGAAATTTTGGTGGGAAGTTAAAGTTCGGATTCAGCGACCCAAAAAACATAAAGTAAACCTTTTTTTCAGAACTACCATGAATTTTGCTAGGTAGAGCCTCTATACGGTCTCTATTGCCTGGACTATCTTTCAAATTATGCTGGAGGCCTTTATTAGAGGTCTGCACGGTTCGAAATATCCAGACCCGGTCTCGAGCCGACCCATAGAAAAAAAAGTTCGTCCCAGCCTGGAAAAATATTTAAATCTTACCCCGAGTCTGGTCCGACTGATTCAATTTCCAGAACACACAGTCTTTTTACGTCGATATGGTTAAAAATTGTTTCGTATGAAAGAGTTCTGACCAAAAATAGCTTTATAGCTTTAGCTTATAGATTTTCTTTTTAAATGTTTATAATCTTCATTTTTAAAGAAGCGCCAAAGGCTATGATATTTATTTTTTAATGAATCTCTATTTGTATATAAACGTTTCACTTACCATTTAACCTTCCGTCTACCAGACGGGTCCATTGGACCCGACATGTACATTCAAAATATTTATTCAAACCAGAAATTTCTTCAAAACAAACTAAATGTATAAATCAGACAATAATAAGTTAAATAAACAAATTAAATAGTTTTAAGTAAAAATTCTGGTGTAGAATGTTTTTATAAAACTTGAGTAAAATTTCCGGTAGTTCTAGGGTTAATATCATTCATTTTTAAAGAAGCGCCAAAGGCAATGATATTTATTTTTTAATGAATCTATTTGTATGTAAATATTTCATTTTCCATTTAATATCATTAATCCATAATCCATGTATTGGAGACTTTCAAAAATGATATACAATAAAACCTTCTAAAACGGAATCACACAGACAAGAAAAAAATGCCTTATAGACAATTTCCCATCTTAAGAGGTGCAAATGTGTTCTGTTCTTTTCTCAAGTATTATATTCATTTTGCATGGATCAAGAAATTATTCAGTTTTAGACAGGATTCTGTAATAGGCAGATTCTTTTCACTTCTTTTACTGTTTTTTTTTTGTTGTTGTTGTTTGTTTGTTTTGTTTTGTTTAGTTTAAATCTACTATCTTTTAAAAACGAATTTTAAAGTGTAATTGTAAATGTTAATATGTTTTAATTGTAATGGCAATTTAAAAATATATGCATTTTTTGTAAATTTTTTGGGTTGAGCCAAACTTTACTGATTTTTACACGGATTAGTTGAGTCAGATAGAATGATTTTAATACGGGTTGAGTCGAGACCGGGACTGAAAATTTCGCCCCGTGCAGACCTAGGAAGAAAGGAAGCCAGTCCTGGTATGAAAAATACGTTAGGCCCTTTCGAGACTGGTCCGACCCCGGAATACAGACTTTTTTTAACCGCTCGCCGGGACGATATAAAACCTAAAGTTTCGGAAGTTAAAATTAGGAAAACACTCTTAATGGGTATGTTAGAAAAAAACCTCGTTTTAAATAGTACAGCAAGAAGGTGTAAAGGGCAAAAGTTAAACTGAATCGGAAGTTTAAGCTACAGGAAAGAGTTACATACTCATCTGCAATTTTTTAAAAAGCATTTAAACATTTTATTAGGAGCCAATCTTTGTTTAAAACTTTAAATGAGTTTTAAATTATTAATTTAAATTGTTAAAAGTAATTAATTCAAATTTATTAATTTAAATGCGTAATTAAAATTAAAATAAATTTAATTTAAATTATTAATTTACATTTTTAAGTCAAGAATTATTTAAAAAAAAAAAAAAAAAGGTGCAAACTCGGAACATGACCTTTTTGATTATTTTACATTAATTTTGTTTCGACAAATTTGAAAAAATATTTATTTTTGAAAATATGATTTTTTTTTTTTAAATAAGTTACATCTTTTTTTTGCATTTTTAATATTTTTAATATTAATATTTAAAAAAATCCTGAAACAAAATTAATTATATTTTCTTCTTTAATTAAACGAAAAAAAGTTTGAAATTCGACGATAATATTTCGAGTTATAACGATTTTAAATTACCCCAATTAAAAAGATAATAATTTTAAACTTTCTGAGAAATTTTAGTATGTGATTTTATTTGCAAATTATATGGTTAATCATCACAAAAATAAATAAATAAATAAATAAATAAATAAATAAAACTAATTCTAACTCACTAATTTACATGTATCCT
Source organism: Maratus speciosus (assembly GCA_963932465.1). Lineage (NCBI taxonomy): Eukaryota > Metazoa > Arthropoda > Arachnida > Araneae > Salticidae > Maratus > Maratus speciosus. The sequence goes on along the minus strand of OZ010787.1, from coordinate 141,939,336 downwards.
GGAACTTTTAAAGTAACATTGTTCCTTGAATAACAAGCATTTCAATTTGTGCCTAATCCCTTAAAATCTGACGAATTATTTAAATAGGCATAACTCCATGAGTTTTGCAGATATGAAGATGGAAATTTTGTGTTTGATTCAGGAATTGATAGTGAAAAAATTCCTAATTGGAAATTTTACTCTACGGGGGCCGTATAAAAATTTTTATATTTTCTTGAATAGACCTCCTATGGAGTTGTAACTTATCTTATCTCATCAAATTTCCCACCTTTTTTATGAAACTTTGCCACTGGAAGTATGTGCCTAGGGGCATTAACTAAGGAGATAGCCTATTGTTTCGGTATTTATGAATCACCCTGTATATATATATAACAATTATTTATATTTCAACTAAATTTGTGAATGAGCCCTATTTTGTATCAAAAATATGCTGATATTTTGATAAGATTTCGAAAACATAAAGTCGCTTTGACTGCCGATATAACAAAAATGTTTCGTCAGATATTAATCGATCCTTCGCAAAGGGACCTTTTACGTATTATATGGAAAGATAAAATAATTCAACATTTGCTTTTAGAATGAATACCGTTACTTACGGTACAAAATGATCTCGTTTTTAGCCATAAGATGTGTAAAAGTCCTTCCGGCCAGTGCCGGGAGGAAGAGGTAGCTTTCACATTCCTTATTTTAAAAAAGCTAACTTATATTATTCAAACACACGAAGCTCAATTTAGTGGAAACCGAATATAGGAGACTCAATACTAATTTTTACCAATACTAAATCATTATGAATGAGAATTTCGTGAAATTAGTCAGCTTTATCCAAGCTGCTTTTATTTAAAGTAACTTATATTTGGCTGCCAAATTCGGCGATTTCTTAAAGTGCCTGCCATTTTAAGACAACATGGTGGATGAGGCTAACCAGTGAACTTGCTCGAGAGCTTAGTAATTGCTGTGCACATGCTCACTCACATCGGAATCGGTTGATATATACGAGTGCTGTCGCATGCAAAAAATCAGATTTTTCAAAATGTCACCCACAATAGAAATTGAAACTGTTATATCTGAGCCATTTTTTAAGGTAAAGACAAACAAAAAATGCTCCTGAATTCTTATAACAAGGTCAAATACTTAAGAAAGAAACCTTTTTCAATTTCTAATTTTTTTGCACCTCACTTTAAATATATATATTTTTCTTAATTTAATGGCCGCCATTTTGAAACAAGATGGCTGATGAATCTGGCCAGCGAACTTGGTCGAGGTATTGATGTATACTATCCACAAGCCTTCTTACATCGAAATAGGCGAATACGTGTGTTATCGCGTGACAAATACAAGATCGTTTCAAAATGTTAGCCATGCTAGAAATTCAAAGTGCTGTAATTCAACCATTTTTTAAGATATAAACAAAAGAACAAATTTTCAGAAACAAAAACTGCTCCGGAATCTTTGTATCAAGGCCAAACACATAAAAAAAATCTTTTTCATTTTCCAATTTTTTAATACCTCATTTTAAATTTTAAATTTAATTTTTTTTAAATGGCAACTCTTTTGAAACAAGATGGCGAATGAAGCTGGCCAACGAACTCGGTCGAGACATTGGTATGTACTATGTACAGACCAAGTTACATCCAAATCGGTTCATAAATACGCCTGTTATCGCGTGACAAAAATCAGGTCGTTTTAAAATGTCAGCCAAAATAGAAATTCAAAATGCTATTACTCAGCCATTTTTTTGGATGTAGACGAAACAAAAACTGTTCCGGAATCTTTGTATTAAGGTCAAACACATACAAAAAAAATCTTTTTCATTTTCCAATTTTTTGGTATCTCATTTTAATTTTTTAATTTTTTAATTTTTTTAAATGGCCGCCATCTTGAAACAAGATGGCGGATGAAGCTGGCCAACGAACTCGGTCGAGACATTAGTATGTACTATGTATAAACGAAGTTACATCCAAATCGGTTCATAAATACGCCTTTTATCGCGTGACAAAATTCAGGACGTTTCAAAATGTCAGCCACGCTAGAAATTCAAAATGCTGCAACTCAGCCATTTTTTAAGATACAGACGAAACAAAAACTGCTCCGAAATCTTTGTATAAAAGGTCAAATACATAAGAAGAAAATATTTTTCCATTTTCAATTTTTTGGTACCACATCTCAAATTTTAAATTTTTTTAAAAATTTTAAATGCCCGCCATTTTGAAACAAAATGGTGGATGAAGCTGGCCAACGAACTCGGTCGAGACATTGGTATGCACTATGTACACACCGAATTACATCAAAATCGATTCATAAATACGCCTTGTATCGCGTGACAAATTTCAGGACGTTTCAAAATGTCAGTCACGCTAGAAATTCAAAATGCTATAACTCAGCCATTTTTTAAGATATAGACGAAACAAAAACTGCTCCGGAATCTTTGTATAAAGGTCAAATACATAAGAAGATAATATTTTTCCATTTTTAAATTTTTGGTACCACATTTCAAATTTTAAATTTTTTTAAAAATTTTAAATGGCCGCCATTTTGAAACAAAACGGCGGATGAAGCTGGCCAACGAACTCGGTCTAGACATTTGTATGTACTATGTACATACCAAATTACATCGAAATCGGTTCATAATTACGACAGTTACAGTGTGACATAGGTCAGATATATATATATATATATATATATATATATATATATATATATATATATATATATGGATATATATATATATATATATATATCAATTTTGAACGGAGGGTGGTTTCGGGGTCTGAGGGTCATGATCGATGAAAATATACCAAAATTTTTTGAAATCGCTTTCCTCCGAACGGCTGCAATAGGTAGCTTTTTGTAATGAAAGCTACCTAAAACAATTAGCCTTAGATGAAAGGGATAGATTTCCATTAGCTGCAAAGGCTATTTTTATAGGATAGTTATATGGATGATATCGTCACTGGATCCCCTGATTACACCGGTCAACAAATTTGAACTTTTGCTCTGTTGTAAAACAGAAATTAGTTGTTTTTTATGCGGTTTTTTGTGCTGATTCCGAATCTAGTTTTAGATTTACTCCAGCACGTCACGTTTGAGAGATATTTGCATATTTCAATTTATGCAAATTTAGTAAATTTTATACAATTATTTGCAAATTTAAGGTATAAAGCAATATCAAACAGGGTTTTTTGTTTTATGTTATGATTACTACCTAATTTACTTCACAAAAACGTTGTTTCTGAGAATATACTGACATGAGACTGTGAAATATTGTACCTAATTTGCATATTTTTCATGTTTTCCTAATAATGTTTCTTGACGTTCAAATATTTCTGCTGCACGAGTACGCTAATATGTTTCTAAACCAGTATTTTAAGCTGATTTCAAATCTTGTATATGTTTTCTTCTATCACGTCTAGTTTTTGAAAAAAGTGAAATTTTAGTTTTTGGTCAAAAAAACCACAAATAGCTTTTTATGATACTTTGTATGATAAACTTCAACAAGTTAGGATTGATTCTACTACTTATTTTATTTTTTTCGATTATATAAATTTTTATTTATGTCTCTGATATGAATCTGACCCTGTTCAGCTTCTTGTCAATGAATTTACATACCCCTAAAAAGCATCTGATATCAAATCTGTGTTAATGCCGTGCAAAAGTAGAAATTCATCTTACTCAAAAACTAGACATGACATAAGAAAACAGACTGCAGATTTGAAATCAGCATAAAAATCTAGTCTAGAAAAACATTACGTCAATTTTGTGACAACTATTTTAAAGTTGATAATGATGTAAACATTACACCATTGAAAAATATGCAAATTAGGCTTAATAACTGATAAATAAATGTTAAGAATATGCAAATCGTGACATTTATCTGAAGCAAATAGTCAAGTAGTCATTATCTAGAAAACTTAATTAGATGTGACATATATTGTATCTAAAATTTGCATAAAATAGCACAAAAAAGCTTAAATTCGCATAAATTTAAATATACAAATTTTTCAAAACCTGGAGCACCTAGAGATAAACTGAAAGCATATTCGGAATCAGCACCAAAAACTCATCTAGAATCAACTAATTTTAGTTCTGCAACAAAACCACTGTTGACCAGTGTTATGAATCAGCTATTGAATTAAAAAATCAGTTAATTGAAATCTTTAGTTCTTGTGGAATGACCTTGCGCAAGTGGAATTCGAATTTAGATAAGCTTCTAAACGATAATGAAACTGAAGATGTTTCCTTTTGCTCTAAAGCTGAAACTTCAGTTAAAACTTTGGGTATGATGTGGCAATCCAATAAAGATCAATTCAAATTTCGAGTTTCGGAGGAAAAACAAGAATCGTATACCAAAAGACAGGTCCTTTCTGTCATTGCAAAATAGTACGACCCTCTAGGACTCATTGGCCCGATTATTTGCAAGGGTAAGTGTTATCTTCAGAAATTGTGGCTTTCTAAAATTGGATGCGACGAGAACATTCCCGAACCTTTTGCTACTGATTGGTGTCACTTCGTAAATCAACTAAAGAATATAGAGAATATAAAAATCAGTAGATATATCTTAGCACCTTCCACTGAAGCAATCTTTGTTCTGGGATTCGCTGACGCATCTATAACCCCCTACGGTGCTGCTATCTATGTGTATAGTGCAAATTCATCCAATTCTCCTTCATCGAACCTTGTAGCAAGTAAATCAAGAGTTGCACCTCTAAAGACCATTTCTATTCCGAGACTTGAATTATGCTCTTGTTTGCTTTTATAACAACTTGAGTCCAAAGTTCTTCCTTCTTTGAAATTAGACATTCAAGAAGTAATTTTGTGTTCGGATTCAACTATAGCCTTGGCGTGGATAAATACATCTGCTCACCTAGTAAAAACGTTAATTGGAAATAGAGTTTCAAAAATTCAGTCTCTCACAGAACAATTTAAGTGGAGACATTTCTTCAAATAATAATCCTGCAGACATTCTATCACGTGGAACAAATCCCCAGGAACTTTTAGATTTGGAACTCTGGTGGCATGGTCCATTAATGCCTAATAATCTAATTGACTCACCAGGCATAAAAAAACTGATCTGCTAAATAATACTGCATATTCAAATGAACTCAAGTCTGTTTCGAACATTAGTTTATTTACTGTGCATAACGAATTTATTAACCAATTTTGTAATTTAAGTAATAGTTATGTTAAATTAATTTGTATTCTAAGTTATGTTTACAGGTTTTTAAATAACAGTAAAAATTTAAAAAAAAAATTGTATGCCCTATTACCAAGGAAGAATTTGCTCATGCAAGAATCAAATTAATAAAACTGGTTCAGTTAATGTATTTTGCCAGGGAAATGAAGGCACTCAAGGAAGGTGAGCAGCCAAAGGACAGTCGTGTAAGTAATTTATACCCTTTTCTTGATAGTGAAGGAATTTTAAGAATAGGTGATCGTTTAGGCCAATCAAACTTATATGATAAAAAATACCCCATTATTATGCACAATGACCACAGGCTTACTCTTTTAATATTTCAGTATTTTCACCTAAAAAATTTGCACATAGGTGCTCAAACACTGCTTCATTTTGTGAGGCAGGAATTATGGCCTTTAAATGGTAGAAATATAGCCAGAAAAATAGTCCACAATTGTATTGTTTGTTACAAAATAAGCCTAAAATGGTAGAACAAATAATAGCATCGTTACCTAAAGAATGATACAAGGGTTAATATCAATTCCCCATTTACAAATTCAGGTGTTGACCTATGTGGCCCATTTGTCATAAAATATAAACACCAACGAAAAGGAGTCTTTAAAAAAATTTACGTCGCAATTTTCGTCTGTTTTGCTACTCGTGCAGTTCACTTAGAAGTAATAACAGATTTAAGTTCTGAAGCCTTAATAGTCACCTTAAAAAGATTTGTAGCTAGGCGCGGAATTTGCTCGACAATTTTTTCTGATAATGCCCCTAATTTTGTTGGCGAAAATTCAGAGTTGAAAAAATTGCATAATCTTGTAAAAAATCAATCTGATGAATTGACTGCTTATTTATTAGCTAACTCAATTTCTTGGAAATTCTTGCCTCCTAGATCTCCTAATTTTGGTGGCTTGTGGGAGGCAGGAATCAAATCCTTTAAGCACCATTTAAAAAGAACAATTGGAAATTTAAAACTAACCTTTGAGGAATTTTTAACCATGGTTAATCAGATAGAAGGTATTTTAAACAGTAGGCCTCTAATACCTTTATCTTCGGATCCTAGCGATTATGAAACTTTAATCCCAGGGCATTTCTTAATTGGTCGCCCTTTAAATAGCATATGCGAACCAAACTTAACTGACCTTGCAGATAATAAGCTTAGCCAATGGCAGCGAGTTACCAAAATTAATCAATTTGGAAAAAAATAGAGTAGAGATTATCTAAATATTCTACAACAACGCAGTAAATGGCTAATTGAGAAAAAAAAACGTTGAAATTGGTTTCATGGTTTTATTGAAAGATAGTAATTTACCCATGTGTACCTGGTCAGTAGGTCGCATTCAAGATGTTATTTATGGCCATGATGGTAAAGTTAGGGTAGTGCTCGTCAAAACGCCAACCGGTGTTTTCAAACGCAGCATATAAAATATTTGTATATTACCAATAAATAAACCCTTATTATAATGTAAATATTTATTTCTTCTATTTTATTGTGCATTTATATTGAAAAATTTGAAGTAATTGTGTATCTTACGATTATTGAATTGAATTGACTCTATATTTGTATTTTATATTCTTGATTTAAATTGAAACTTATATTTATCATTGAAGATTTAATGTTAAATTTTAATTGTTTAAAACTAAGGACATTGTCTAAGATATGTGCTGAAATCAATATTTCAGAGGTGACCGGTATGTTGGCGCCAACCTTGGCATCTATTTTCGCTTGGCGAAAATGTAACGTCAGATGTTGTTTATCTTTCGTTTCGTGCGATTGTCTCCATGGGAGCTCCGCAAGCCAAAAATACTTGTTAATAAAAGAATGGTGGAACTTGTTAATAAAAGAATGGGCAAATTTGAAAATATATTTATTTTTGAAAATATGATTTTTTTTTTTTTAAATAAGTAACATTTTTTTTTAATTTGCGTTTTTAATATTAATATTTTAAAAAAATCGTGAAACATAATTATAATTATATTTTCTTCTTTAATTAAACGAAAAAAAGTTTGAAATTCGACGATAATATTTCGAGTTATAACGATTTTAAATTACCCCAATTAAAAAGATAAAAATTTTAAACTTTGAGAAATTTTAGTATGTGATTTTATGTGCAAATTATATGGTTAATAATCATAAAAAAAAAAAACAGAAAACTAATTCTAACTCAATAAATATATTTTTTGCATGTATCCTGGAACTTTTAAAGTAACATTGTTTCTTGAAAAACACGCATTTCAATTTGTGTCTAATCCCTTAAAATCTGACGAATTATTTAAATAGGCATAACTCCATGAGTTTTGAAGATATGAAGATGGAAATTTTGCGTTTAATTCAGGAATTGATAATGAAAAAATTCCTAATTGGAAATTTTACTCTACGGGGCCGTATAAAAATTTTCATATTTTCTTGAATAGACCTGCTATGGAGTTGTAACTTATCAAATTTCCCACCTTTTTTATGAAACTTTGCCACTGGAAGTATGTGCCTAGGGGCATTAATTAAGCAGATAGCCTATTGTTTCGATATTTATGAATCACCGTGTATATATATAACAATTATTTATATTTCTACTAAATTTGTGAATGACCCCTATTTTGTAGCAAAAAATATGCTTCAACTTTTAACAGCTACTACTCGGTGAGTTTTAATCGTAGAGTAATGGGACTTTTTTGTCTTACTTGTCAGTGTAATAGGAAAATATTAAATATAAATTATAGGACCCGGGGGCCGTAAAAAATTTTAAATTCCGTATTTTTAAAAAAATTGCTTTCATTGACCGAAATCGCTTTTAAAATACTTCTTTACTTCATTTAAAACTTTTTTGTAATTGGAACTATATGTCTATGACTAACCGGTTTAGGTTACCATTGGACACCGTTGAGAGTGGACACCCTGTATAAAACTGCACTAATTCTGAAAGTAATCCGAAAAACTAAAGTGATAAATATTATAATGATAAATAAAAAAACTCTAAATATGTAAGTAGAACACCATATAATTGTTATATTTATTAAAAGGTTTTATGAAATTAATCAGTTTTTCAAAGATTAATATAAAAATGTACCTCAAATTGTAGCATGAAGGATATATGAGCATAACTCAATAAGTTATTGATACCCACACTAGGAATCTATTTAGGTAAACATATTTATACATTACAATTCATAATTTTTCAAATATCAATTCAAAAATTTATCTTTCAAATATGCAAATTATAAATATGGAAGAAAGATCAAATAATTATCTTTAAGATAAATAACACTAACATAACAGAAGAAAACAGCATGAAAAAAGAATTACTACAGGAGCTATGAATAAAAATATTAAAACAATTTAACATTTGGATATCAAAATTTTGCATCTCTGTAATTTTTTAACTTTTAATACCAAATTATTTGAAATTTCGTAACTAAACCATGGGTGCAAGAAGTCCATCTAGAGCAAGACTGTAAATGTTCTAATTGTTAAGTATAGCTAAAGAAGATTTGCTAGAAGATTTCAATTTTGCCTTGGATTATAGTTAAAATTTATCTTTTACAAAAGAAAGTGACCAGAAGTTTTTGCTTGGGAAATTGTTATTACTTTACTACATAAAGTATAATTTATTATTTGTCAGAAATCTCTTCAAGACTGAAATCAGTCCCGAGACTGGAGGTCTTGCACTGATGAGCTAAATCTAAAGTTTACCTTAAAATGGAAATTTTAAGCCCAATTTTGGTATTGCCATTGAAAACTTGTTTCTGTGTCAAAATGGAGGAGGTCCCTAAACTTGCTTTATTTATTAAGAGTTATAGAAAAAAAATTACAAACCAAATGGTACATTTAGCATCAATTTGTGTCCATAATTTTGCAATTAAATTGTGTACCCACCCCTTGCCCCTGAACACTTTGTTAATGACCGTATATTTTAAAAATCTGAGGACACCAAAATTGAATGATCTTGGTAATTTATCTCCCTAATAACATCCATAATGATGTCACCCTAGTAAATAAAAAGAAAGTGAAATGAATAGAAGAGGATAAACTAATAAAAACCACTATAATAGCTTCAGGAGCAATTAAATTTTTCATCCCCCCCCCCCCCCCCGATCGAAAAATCGATTTTTCTTTTTTTACATTTCTCTATTACCTATAGTCTGTAGATTATTCCTCTACAACGATTTTACCGAATTTGAAGTTCTTTCGTAGTTATTTAGCGCTTCAGCGCAACACGTCTGTAGGCTGACACTGTTTTGGGAGCATTAAAATCTCATTTTAAGCAAAATGACTTTTGAAACTGGGGGGGATCAGAATTTTTTTTTAATAAAAGGTGATATAATTTATTGAAGCTTGGACCACTTTCAGCCATTTTTATGAAAAATAAATATCTTTAGATGTATGCCAAAGTGCGAAAAAAAGGGGTCAGAAACACTTTTTTTTTTTTTTCCAAATCACTGCCACTTTGTTGATTTTTGACACTTTTTAGCTCAAAGCAGTTGAAGCTCCAGTCAATATTATCTACTTTCATAATCCTTAATGGAAATTGATTGCAAAAGACGCTGGTGATCTATCAGATCCAGCCCGGTCGAAAGCGCACGGCACGCACCCTATGACATACATCCACACAACTCGAGCTACATCAATTTTTTTATTAAAGAAAATTTTGAAATGTTCTTCAAATGATAACAAATAACATGCAAAAAACCAGAGCTACAATTTTCATATTCCAGAAAACAATTGCTAAAAAACATCCTTTTTTCGGCCTTCTAGAGGCAAAACCCTCCTTAAGGCTGCTAGTCACTCACCTTCCAAATTCTCCTCGGTAATGTTAATTCTATGGGTGTTTGATGCATTCTTATATTTAAAATATCTCCCCAGGGAATTAATATTTTTAACTACTTTTTTCAGTGTTCTCTTCTTAAAGAATGTCACACTTTTTCTTAGTTGTTAAAATATTTCTAAAATCTATGCTTAATTTAATATTTTGTTTTAAAAACTCACGAACTGTGAGTAAAAAATTTTAACACTTCACATAAAATTAAGCAAAGATTTTCGAAATATTTTGAGAACTAAGAAAAAAGAGACATCCTTAAGAAGAGTACACAGAAAAAAATTTCCTGAGGAGATATTTACGAACGCATCAACCGCCTACAGACTTAACATTACCAAGAGGAATTCAGAAGCTGAGTGACTAGCAGCCTTAAGGAAAAAAAGCTACTGTTTAATTTTAACTTTACTGGTGTAAGTTGTACTCTACTCCTCATGATGAAGGAAGCTACTAAATGTTTCAAAAGTACTATAGATGATTTCACCACCTTATAATAAAAAGACAATCCTATTCTAAAAAATATCCATGAAATGTTCTACTTTTCTAAATGTAAAAATTTCTTAGTTATGTGGTCTACACATTTTTGTTCTTTTAAAAATACAAATATTTATATTTTCTAAACTTCCATATGAGCATCTCAAACAATCTGTGCTTTTAGATTTTTTAAAACTTAATATGAACATAATAAACAATCTGCATATTTGAATTTTTACGTTAAATATTTTGTTGATTTCCCAAAAGGTATGCAAGAAAAGTAATTTTAGACTAAGAAGAAATGTTCATTTTTTTTTTCATGCCTTTATGACCCATGCGTTGATTCATATCTGTGTCATCCTTCACTTTTAGGTAGCTTTCATTACAAAAAGCTACCTATTGCAGCCGTTCGGAGGAAAACGATTCAGAAAAATTTTGGTATATGTTCACCGATCATGACCCCTAGACCCCGAAACCACCCTCCGTTCAAAATTCATATATATGATCTTTGTCATACTGTAACTCTCGTATTTATGAACCGATATGGATAAAATTTCGTGTGTACATAGTACATACCAATGTCTCGACCGAGTTCGTTGGCCAGCTTCATCCGCCATCTTGTTTCAAAATGGTGGCCATTTAAAAAAAAATTTTAAATTTTAAATTTGGCACAAAAAAATTAGACATTGAAAAAGATTTTTTCTTATGTGTTTGGGCTTAATACAAAGATTCTGGAGCATTTTTCGTTTTGTCGATATCTTAAAAAATGGCTGAGTGATAGCACTTTGAATTTCTAGCATGGCTGACATTTTGAAACGATCTGATTTTTGTCACGCGATAATACACATATTTATGAACTTATTTGGATGTGACAAGGAATGTGCATAGTACATAGCAATGTCTCGACCGAGTTCGTTGGCCAGCTTCATACGCCATCTTGTTTCAAAATGTCGGCCATTTAAAATTTAAAATGAAGTACAAAAAAATTATAAATAGAAAGATTTTTTTCCTTGTGTGTTTGAGCTTGATACGAAGATTCCGGAGCATTTTTTGTTTCGTCTATATCTTAAAAAACAGTTGAGTTATAGCACTCTGAAATTCTAGTGCGGCTGACATTTTGAAATTATCTGATTTTTGTCACGCGATAACACGCGTATTTATGAACGGATTTGGATATAACTTGGTGTGTACATAGTAAATACCAATGTCTCGACCGAGTACGTTGGCCAACATCATCCGCCATCGTATTTCAAAATGGCGGCCATTAATTTTTTTTTATTTTTTTATTTAAAATGAGGTACAAAAAAATTAGAAATTGAAAAGAATTTTTTCTTATGTATTTGACCTTGATACAAAGATTTCGGAGCATTTTTCGTTTCGTCTATATCTTAAAAAATGGCTGAGTTATAGCACTTTGAATTTCTAGTATGGCTGACATTTTGAAACGACCTGATTTTTGTCACGCGATAACACGCGTATTTATGAACCGATTAGGATGTGACAAGGCATGTGCATAGTACATAACAATCTATCGGCCGAGTTCGTTTGCTAACTTCATCTGCCATCTTGTTTAAAAATGGCGGCCATTTAAAAAATATATAATTTAAAATGATACAAAAAAATTAGAAATTGAAAAAGATTTTTTCTAATCTGTTTCAGCTTGTTACAAAGATTCCGGTTTATTTTTTGTTTTGCCTTTATCTAAAAAAAAGGCCGAGATAATAGCAGTTTGAATTTCGAATGTGTGTGACATTTTAAAAAATCTGATTTTTTTGCCTGCAACAGCACTCGTATATATCAACTGATTTAGATATGAGTGAGCATGTGCACAGGAATTACTAAGGTCTCGACCAAGTTCATTGGTGAGCTTTTTTGCACCCATTATGTTGTTTTAAAATGGCGGGCTATCACCGATAATTCGGGTTAATACGAGTATAATTATTAATATCATTCGGGATATCACCGAATTTGGAGACAAAATATAAATCACTTTAACCAGCTTTGATAACGCTGACTAATTTCGCGAAATTCTCATTCATATTGACAGAAATTAGTATTTAATGTTCCATAATCGGGTTCCACTAATTTGAGCTCCGTGTGTTTGAATAATATAAGCTGGCTTTTAAAAAATAAGGAATATGAAAGCTACCTCTTCCTCCCGGCACTGGCCGGAAGGACTTTTTTTTAAATATTTAAAAATTAGTAACATTATGTAACAATCAGCTATTCTGAATATGTATGCAATCATACAGAAGCAAAAATAAAATATACTTGAAAAAAAAATTTATTTTAGAATAAGTAGCAACAATGTTTTTAAAACACACATCATGAATAAGAAAACAAGAATAGTTACTTTAAAAAAATCAAAACAAAGTGGTAAAATTTATACACAAATTATTACATTTTTAAATATTTTTCATTAAAATAGATTCATTGAGATCTGCAGCACTAAATATTTAGGAACTGGAGCTTCACAATAACTTCCATATATACAAACAATTTTTTTAAGGCTTTGTTATTAATAAAGATATCCACATCAAAAACAATTCAAACACTATAATATATAAAAATATAAATATGGCAAATAAAAATATTCTTAACAAGCACCATAGCTCAAATTTGAATCTGAAAATATTTTATATCCATAATTTTTATGTATATATAAAACTATATTTTCAAGTTACACTTCACATACTATAAAAATAAGTTTAAAAATAATTTGGGCAAAAGGCACCAAGAAAACGGTTGAGAATATTTTTGCAATGAATATTTACTTGGGGTTTGTTTTTGCTTTTCTTTAAATCACAAAATTAAAAAATGCAAAAGCTAAAATCTCATTTTTATTATCTTTTTGCTAAAAAAATATTTTCTCTATAGCGTTCCTTGACAACTTGAAAAAAGCTCATGAAAAAAATAAGACTGCATTTATATAATTATTTAAACAACTTACAACTAATTTTCTAAATGAATTTTAACTGAAGGGCATAAACTCATTTAGTAAAGTAAATTGTTAAATAAAATTCAGAGCTCAGTTGTGAACAGACTTGTACTGCAAATATATAAGTTTAAATTGAATACAAATCAGTAAGACAAAATGTAATTAATAGTTAAAATGTGAACACACTTGTACATTGCAAATATATATACATTGTACGTTTGAATTGAATACAATTCAGTAAGACAAAATGTAATTAATAGTTCAAATTATTCAGTGAAAGTTTCAGTCACATTAGCCTTCCTCTAGTTGCTTCAAAATCTTGACAAAATAACAAAAATCTAAGAAGACATTTCAACAGTTTTATCATACTTTCTCGGGAAATTATGTTAACTTTAAATCATTATGCCATTTAACTCATCATGCCTTAGGCACCATTTATTTTAAGGATTTTCCCCCTTAGGAGAAAGCTAACTACTGCTAAATAAAGATGCCAATATAAATAAATTTAAGGTTGTGATTAATATCTTCCTAAAAATTATTTTAAACTCTGAAATACATAAAATTTATTAAAATATTTCAACAGTCTGATAAAATTTATGTAAAGAAAATCATTAAAATTAATTTGTACAACAGTGACATAAATTTTAGGCATTAATTATATAGCATTCAAAAATATATGCAAAAAAGGATATTAAATAAACATTTAATGAAAAGTTTTAACGAATTGGATTAATAATAAAAATTAAAGTTCAACCAAAGTATAAATAAAATGGATATAATATCAAAAAATGTAATGAAAATCAACATCTTAAATATAATGAGATTCGACAATGATTCTTTTATTAAACTAAAATGAATAAATAAATAATACTGTATTTAAAAAAAGATGTGGCACACACAAAAAAAGGGGGCAAATAACTATTAAACATTGGTTTACATACATAATGTTTCTGGGGAGTCAATGAAAGTTAACATTACTATTGATATGTGCTCTCATATTACAGAAATAAAATATTTAAAAAGAGTGCAAATGGTTAAATAAATAAGAATAAATTTACAAGAGAATTCAGATGAAGCATACAAACATAAGTACATATTTTTCTTTAGTTAAAGGGAGAAAAAACTTCGATTGATTCCCATGTTGTAATATTATGTCAGCAACAAGGTAGAAACTAAAAGTTATATTCTTCCTATTCAGTTATTTAAAAAAAGAAAAGCTAATGAAAAGCATTTAAGTCATTAAGTTTTTACTTCCAATAAGACACATCATTGTTTTAATGAATATTTTTGCAACTTGAAGATATGACTGTCACTAAGAATTATCAGACATTATTAGAAGCAATGTTAAAGTAGAAAATTCTTCTAACCAGTTTAAAAGATTCTACAGTAGTTCTACACATGCAGTAAAGCCTGCACATGTTTCTTGAACAGCAATAAAGAAAGACCATCTCAGTTTATGTCAATCATATTTCAAATGGCACTTGAAAAAAAGAAGCATTTAAATGAAAATCTGAATATGTATGTACAAAAGAGTGGTATGCTTAGATAAATATATATGAGTTTAAATTGATAAAAAAGAACTCTGGGCAAATAAAAATTCCAAAATAAATGACTTCATGATCAAAATAAATTAAAAAATAAAGTAAATTAAAAGAAACAAGCATTGAATATATTTTTATATCTTGACCCTGTAAAAAATTATCACATCTCTTCAAAATGTAAATGGGAATATTGGTCCCAATTAACTAAATTAAACTTTCAAAAACATAATTATTTTCACAAATGTTAACATATTTGGCGATTAAAAGGAATTTCGA
Source organism: Maratus speciosus (assembly GCA_963932465.1). Taxonomy (NCBI): domain Eukaryota; kingdom Metazoa; phylum Arthropoda; class Arachnida; order Araneae; family Salticidae; genus Maratus; species Maratus speciosus. The sequence goes on along the minus strand of OZ010787.1, from coordinate 141,924,126 downwards.
CTGTAAAACTGACTATATATAAAAAGAAATTTTCTGTATAAGAATCTAAATCATATGTCCCACAGAAGGCAGATTTTTTACATTTAAAACAAAATTTTAAATTTATTTTCTATTGCTATTTAAGTTCTTAAACCAATCCTTAAAAGAACAAAAATAAACAGCTTAATATCTGCTATGACTATCAAGAGCAGTATAAATTTTGTAAGTGTCACTTACGCAAAAGAAACAGTCAAATATCAAACAATATTTGCATTATAGTCACTGATTTCAAACAATATTTGCATTATAGTCATTGATTTCACTTGATTAGAAAATAAAAATTTTAATTAACAGATGCAAAGGGAAAGAAAAACCTATTGAACGCAACTGAATGAAAAATTTCAGTTCTATAAACGAAAAACATATAATATATATATTCTATCAAAGTGAAACAATATCACCGACAGAAATACTGTAGCTAGTTTACTTTTTAGATGGAGGAACAAGATGATCTGGCAATTCGGAAGGTATTTCATGGCCTTCAAGCTTGACATTAATTAAGTGCATTGCAAGAGCAAATTCATCCATGTCTAATTGGCCATCTTTATCAATGTCAGAGAGCTTCCATATTTTACCCAATACTGTGTTGGGGAGTTTAGACTTTACCATTTCAGCTTTAGCAGCAGCTCCACTGATTTTTCCATCAACAGGATTTAATTGATTGAAAATAGAATCAAATTTAAATCTATCTTTTTCCACTACCCAATCAACTTGTAAAGAACCTGCATCTGCCCCTTCTCCTCTGCCATGACCAAATGGATTGTCATTTAACATACTAAGAGCACCACCTTGCACAGGAGCAGAATCAGTCATTTCTTGCTCCTTAGGAATCATCAACATGATTTTTGATATATCATCTCTCAACATTTGATCAACAGTCTCAATTAATTTTGGTTTCAATGGGTTGAATTTGCTGAAATCTTGCTGGGAAAGTTTTTCCTTCATAAGCTCTATTTCTGGAAAATCCCCTATTGGAGTTTGGTACTCTTTTTGCAGTTCTGCATAAACATGGTTGAGTTTCTTCACTAATTCTTTCTTTTTATTCTCTTTACCAAACATTGAAGGCATTTGGTTTTTTAATGCACTTATTATAAAAGCATGCACCTGTTGGAATAAGAATAAATTAAAATTAGTACAGGAAAGCATTACATTCATATCAAACAGCTAATAAAATACAGCAACTACCATTTAAATGGATCAAGTTTGTGCACCGATGTTCAGAGTAGTAGAAAGGTTTTGCAAAATTTTAGGGCAATTATTATGAACTTGCAGCATATTATACATTATCTTATATGCATACATATGCTATCTTATACATTAAAAAAAATTATTTTCAAAGCAAACACTGTTATAAGACACTAAAATATGTTAAAAAAAGAAAATTTTCATACTTTTCATCATCTTTGCTCTTGCAGAGAGTTACAATTTGATTATTAATTCTTACAGTAAAGTAACAAATAAGCCCCAAAGCAGAATATGCTTAAAAGTGCGACGTACGTCGCAGAACAATGAGATGTGCTGCAGAACATTTCAAGACAAATGGGATTTTTTTTCTGTAAAAAAAAAAAGTGCATATTGATGTGAAAGCAAAAAGAATTCGGGGGGGGGGGGGGGGGGGTACTACTTTCGTTGTGTTCGAATCTATTAGGAAGAAATAAGAATGTCGCGTGGCAATCAATCTTTCTCCTTCCCTCCTTCCTTTTTCACCTACTTTCTGAATAACTAGCGATTTCTTTCCGAACGGGAGTTTTCTTCCGCGCAAGTGCAAAGAACGAAGATGGGAAAGTTTTCACTAAAGCTTAAAAGCTGGGAATCGCGAAAAAACGTGAATTTCGCCCAAGGACCACGTAAAAAACGCGAATTACGTCAAATAATCGCGGGAAAAAACGCAAATTTCGTGAAAAGATCGCGGAGAAAACGCAACTTTCGTTACAAGATCGTGGAAAAACGCAAATTTTGTCAAAAAATCGCGAAAAAAACAAATTTCGTGAAAAGATCGCGGAAAAAACGCAAATTTCGACAAAGAATCGCGAAAAAAAAATCACAAAATTCTTCAAAGTATCGCGGAAAAACGCAAATTTCGTGAAAAGATCGCGGATAAAACGCAAATTTCGTGAAAAGATCGCGGATAAAACGCAAATTTCGTGAAAAGATCGCGGATAAAACGCAAGTTTCGTGAAAAGATCGCGGATAAAACGCAAATTTCGTGAAAAGATCGCGGATAAAACGCAAATTTCGAGAAATCGCGGAAAAAACGCAAAATTCGACAAAGAATCGCGAAAAAGAATCGCCAAATTCTTCAAAGTATCGCGGAAAAACGCAAATTTCGTGAAAAGATCACCGTAAACGCAAATTTCGTGAAAAGATCGCGGATAAAACGCAAAATACGTGAAAAGATCGCGGAAAAAACGCAAAATACGTGAAAAGATCGCGGAAAAAACGCAAAATACGTGAAAAGATCGCGGAAAAAACGCAAAATTCATGAAAAGATCGCGAAAAAAAACGCAAAAGTCATGAAAAGATCGCGAAAAAAACGCAAATTTCGTCAACAGATCGCGGAAAAAACGCAAATTTCGGGAAAAAATCGCGGAGAAAACGCAAATTTCGTGAAAAGATCGTGGAAAAAACGCAAATTTCGTGAAAAGATCGTGGAAAAAACGCAAATTTCATTAAAAGATCGCGGAAAAAAACGCAAATTTCATCAAAAAATCTTGAAAAAAATGCAAATATTTTCAAAGAATGGCGAAAACACCCCACTAATTTCGCTAAAAAATTACAAACAAAACGCAATTTTGTGAAAAGATTGCGGAAAAAACGCAGATTTCGTCAAAAGATCATGAAAAAACGCAGATTTTGCAAAAGGTCATGAAAAAACGTGAATTTCGTCAAAAGATCGCGAAAAAAAAATTGCGAAATTTGTTAAATGGTCGCAGAAAAATGCATATTAGTTAGTGCCGAGAGGTGGGGGGTCCCCCCTCTGCTGTAACCTTTCTGAAAATTTTCTGTGAATTTATTTCATTGCAATTAATAGTAAAAATAAAATTTTTCAGTTGAGTGTAATCATATCGAATGGTAAGTAATATATATTAGTAAATTACAATGTTGATAGTTTGAAAAAAACACAATTTTGTATGGAGCGTACATAACTTTGTTACTGGCCAGTGGTTAAAAAAAACTGGCCAGTGAAAAATATCTGTACTAGCCAGTGGCCAGTGGGTAAAAATGTTAATTTTGACCTATACTGGTTAGAGAAGATATTCCTGTATCCTGGGACCCTATGCACAGACTAGAGTTGGTTCAGGTACATTCAGATAATAAAATTGTGCAAGATTCCTTAGCACTTATCAATACTTGCATGCAAGAATTCATGTGGGGGAAATCATTTGAAAGTCTAAATGAATGTGCAGATGAACTGCAAATGTTTCTCTACAAGCCTAAAATTTTTTAAATTTTGAAATTTGTTTCACATGCTTTTAATATTTTTCAAACATTCCTAAATGGCTTCAAGGCATTAGTCGCAGCCTCTGAAAAAACAGAAAATGCAAGTCTGAGGGACAAACTTTTATCAAAAAGAAATATCTTCAGTATAATAGTTATTGCTGATATAATTTCGGTACTTGCTACCATGTTAAAATGTATTCAGATAACAGATCTTCTTCCTTGGGAGTATACAGATTTAATTACAAATCTAAACTTATTTGCTAAACATCAAATCCCATCTGACAAGCCTTCATAATTGTGAGAATGTGCAACAATTTATTGATATTGTCAGATCATTGCCAAAATGTTTTTTCAAAAATACAATACTTTCATGGCACATGTTTTCAGAAGAAAGTACTTTCCAAGGAGTACCTCTGCCAGACCTTCCAATAAGTAGAAAAATGCTAAGGTCTACTACTGATAATTCTAGTATATCGTATTTTATCAGTGACATCAAAGATATAGTGCAATATATTGATACATTGCTGCATCAATACAGTGTCTATTTTGGACAAAGCACAGAACTTTATGAGATCATCAAAGCAACAAAATATTTATTCAATTTTGAATATCTGATTTTTCCGCGTTCACATGTGACAAACAAAATCTTGGATCTTTCCAATTTTTTAGAAATTCTGAATGTACTTCCTTGTGTTCCTCCCTCCAAAGAGGAAGGGAAGGAGCTGTATTTTGAATACACTGTATTTCTTGATTGGGTTTATAAAACTGTCAAAGAGTGCCAGGAGAGTGAAACATATTTTCAAAATAAGACCATGTTAAAAAATGCTGTGAATACTTTAAAATCAGAGATCCCAAAATTAACCAATTTTCTAACTAAAATTTTGTCTATTTCAGTATCTGAAGCTATATGCGAATCATGGGGGTCTACAATCAATAAAAAAAATTTCTAAAAGGCCCAATACAGCTGATGGGAATGAAACGACCATTGGTACAACAGACAAACGTATGTTTATTTATACGAATGGACCTCCATCTGGACATAAATCTGCTAGGAAACTTGTAAAAGCTGGCATTGCAACTATGTATGGACCAAATTTCCAAAGACATTTTCTTCATAAAAGTAATATGTCTAAATATCTCACTTCCAAAGTCAGTAACTTCTGTGTCAATGCCATGGTTCTAGAAATAAATCTTGCCTCCAGAATATGTTTCTTTTTTTTGACAGTGTTTTACGAAACACATCTTTAGCATTTTTATAAAAGATGAAATTACATCCTTACATATGTATATAAACATTCCCCCCCCTTTTTTCCCCCATTGCGCGTGCAGAACATTTTTGATCATCTGAAATTCCGTTGCAGAACATTGCAAAGTATTCTGCTTTGGGGCAAATAAGGTAAAAATATGTCAAAAAGAAAATTGGAGTTTAAAAGATTTTAAACTTCTGCACCTGGAGGAGGAGAGAGAAAACAAGGGGAAAAGAATCTAGATGATTAATTATTGTTACTGCAAAAGCAGAGTCCTAGATCATGTCAAATAACCGAATTTTACCTGAACCTGACCTGACCAAAAATACAGGTCAAGTCAGGTTTTAGTATTTCAGATTCTGATTAATTTTAGGCCGGGTATAACCAGATCCGACAGGACTACTGCAAAGTAACAAATAAAGCAAAAAATTTCCAAAATATTAAAGCATGTTAAAGAACTTAAAACTGTATGATGAAGGAGAAGGATAGATTTAATGCATAGTATCTAATAAATAAGGCACTTGTGCAGCGAAGGGGGGGGGGGGGGGCAGGGTTAAAATCCCTCCCAGAGCTAAAATAATATAATTGCCGCTTATATGAATCACTAGTTAAGCAAATTAGCCGCTTTTATGAATCAAAATCAAAGTTAACATTAAAAGCTTTTGGCTAATTCGGAATCCGCGGCTTTGTTGAATAAAACTCTATTCAACAAAATGATTCAATTAAACAGCGAATATTGTATTTAAACTGTGAAAGTGCACATTACATGCATTAGTTAAGTGAAAACAGTTTATTTGTTTTGAAAAAGGGGGGTGGTTGCATTTTCGAGACGTCTTAGGTTAAAAAAGTGGTCATTTCCTGCAGCACAGATGCTTTGAGTTTGAGTATTATACGCTGGACAGTTTTTTTAATTGCATTTCTGTCTTTGTTCCATGTTCAAAACTATAAAGGACCATTAAATTCCTGAGAAAAATGTAAAACACACACTAAGATTTCTCTCAGTGTTGAACGTCCCGTTTTGCGTTTTTGCTCTCAGTTATCTCTAAGACTAAGTTATGTGTGTAAAAACCTATGAAAAAGTAAGAATTAAAAAAACAGTAGTATAAAATATTAACATAAAAAGCTGTTTTTGATTGTAATTGAACAGATTATTGCAATCAGTGTTTCTTTTAAACCATTCGTTCCAGGGTGGGGGTACATAAATTTAAAGATTACAGTTTATTAGTTGGAAATAGCTTGAAATTTTTCCCAGGAGGTTTTGCTCTTGGGGAGGCACTGCCACCCATTCCCCGTAGGAAAGGAGCACTGATTGCAATTGCATCGACTTATAAATACATGCCTGTGAGCAGTGTTTTAAAAAGACATCAAATATGAAGCATTTTCTTAGAATTAATAAAAATTACCATCTATATCTTACACACAAACTTATGCTAATCATGCATCAACTTAAAAAATTTATAAACAATAAATTAGTCATACCTTGATTTATACTCTTATTCCCGGTGGCAGAAAGTTTTGTAGCTGTCTGCGACAAGCTTTTAAAATTTCATAATCTGTCTGCAAATTTTGCATGTCATTTTAATGAATAAATAATAAATTAAACTAGGAATTTTTTATCACTTTATTTAAAACATGGTAAGCATGATGCATTCTCATTAATTTTGCATATAACATTTCATCATCTAACTTCTTGTAGAATTTCTAAAGTGTGAAGGATAAGCAGAACCACACATAGGCAATAACGATGCTTTTAAAAACCTTCGGAAACTTCAGAGGCCTCAAGCGTGAAAAGCACTGAGTTTTTTCTAAAACCCTTGAATGAAATCTGCAGCCTTTTGAGGAAATTATTTTTTTTTGTAGTTCTTTGGCGAAATTCACGTTTTTTCCATGGCTTTTTGACGAATTTATCGTTTTTTCCACAATTTTTGGACGAAATTTGCGTTTTTTTTTTTTTTTTCGTGATTCCTTGACAAAATTCATTTTTTTTTTCTGCATCCCTTTGGGGGATTTTTGTAATTCTTCGGTGAAATTCACTTTTTCTCCATGGCTTTTTGACAAATTTCGCGTTTTCCCTGCAATTTTTGGACGAAATTTGCGGCTTTTTTTGCGATCTTTTGACAATATTCGCGTTTTTTCCACAATCCTATGACGAAGTTCGCGTTTGTTCTGCGATCCTTTGATAAAATTTGCGTTTTTTCATGATCTTGTGACGTCATTCGCATTTTCCGTGATCTTTTGATGAAATTTGCATTGTGTCTGCGATCCTTTGACGAAATTTGCGTTTTTTTCGCAATCCTTTGACGAAATTCGCGTTTGTTTCACGATCCTTTGACGAAATTTGCGTTTATTTCACGATCCTTTGACGAAATTTGCTTTTGTTTCACGATCTTTTGCCAAAATTCGCGCTTTTTACGCAATCTTTTGCCGAAATTCGCGCTTTTTACGCGATTTTTTGCCAAAATTCACGTTTTTTACCCGATCTTTTGCCAAAATTCACGCCTTTCACCCGATCTTTTGCAAAATTAAAGCTTTTAACGCGATCTTTTGATGAAATTCACACTTTTTACGCGATCTTTTGCTGAAATTCACGCCATTAGCACGATCTTTTGCCGAAATTTGCGCTTTTTACGTGATCTTTTGCCGAAATTCATGCTTTTACGCGATCTTATGCCGAAATTCGCGCTTTTAACGCGATCTTTTGCCGAAATTCGCGTTTTTTACGCGATCTTTTGCCGAAATTAAAGCTTTTTTTATGCGATCTTTTGCCGAAATTAAAGCTTTTATCGCGATCTTTTGCTGCAATTCACACTTTTTACGCGATCTTTTCCGAAATTCACGCCATTAACGCGATCTTTTACCGAAATTCGCGCTTTTTATGCGTTCTTTTGCCGAAATTCACTCATTTTACGAGATTTTTTTTCCGAAATTCGCGCTTTTTACGCGATCTTTTTCCGAAATTCACGATCTTTCGCCAAAATTCACACTTTTTACGCGCTTTTTTGCCGAAATTCGCGCTTTTTACGCGAGAAAAATTGTCCGAAAGTTGCGGACAATTTTTTAAATTGACTTCATTAGTGCAGACAATAATTGTCCGCAAAAGATTTTTTTGTGTCCGCGACTATGTCGCCGTGTCGCGGTGTTTCTGCCACTGGGCTCTTATTAATCTTAAATGATGCTACCTGCATAGAATCAAAATTATGACCTATTATTTTCACGAGGACAAAATTAGAGTAACTGTCACTGTTTAAATTAGATAAGACGTAAAAGCTAGAAAATATCATTGGGAGATTGGGGGGGGGGGGGGGGGATTCTTATAAGTACTTAGCTGCAATGCTTTTCATTTAACTAAAATACATGTAAGTAGATCCTTTCCCACCTATTTGACGGAAGTGAAAGAGAAAGCACACCTCCCCCGTTTTCCGAAAATGTTATTGAAAAATTTCTCCTGTTTTTTGCGTATGAAGGTAGGTACCTACCACCTATCTTTCATTCTGCCATAGGTATATTATAACAGAAAATTAAATATATCTAAATAGTCCATAAAATCATAAGAAAAGAAAAAAAAATAAATAACATTTAGAAAGCATGTATGCATTTTTTTCTTTAAAAAAGATGTGACATATACAGGGTGTTTTAAAAAGGTAGGACAATGTTTAAGAGATGGTAGAGATTAGCAACATTTGTATAGGAAACCAGGTCGCAATCCTTTTTATCCAGCGAAAAATGTAGGGTACTAGCAAAACCCACGTTTTTGCTTGCGTAATAATTTAAACATGCCAAGTGATATTTATGCGCCTATTTTTATTAGATGAAATTATACTGCTAAGGATAATTCTAAAGTTACTAACTAAGCCACATTTTGACTAAACTTCATTATTACACTACATTATGTGAAAATGGGACTTATTTAATGAAAAGAACTAAAACACTAGTTCTGAATAAATGATAATTTGGAATGAATTTGGAGCTTTTACACTCATTTCAGTTTTCATTTGAAGTTTTGAATTTTTTTAGAAACCATTCTTAGCAAGCATCTACGTCTTAAAAGTACCCATCTTGATATATTCCAAGCTTCTAGTCTAACAGACTATCACCCTCCTGGTGGTAGTGGCACCAACATAAAATATAGCTTATGTTGGAACAGGGACTGTCACCATCAATTTTCCAACATTACTTTTGAAATAGGTTTGGTATTTCCTGAGATTCCGTAGAAATCATAATTTAGAAAGTTTTTAGAATGCTTTCGCTCATTCTTAAAGAACATTTACATCTTATAAGTATGTACCATGCCAAATTTCAGAGAAATCAAAGTTCAGAAAGTTTTTAGAACGCTTTTCACTTATTTCACTCTCTTTAATTTCGATTTTCTTTAAAGCTATTCTTAGAGAGCATTTACATTTTATAAGTCTCTACCAGGTCAATTTTCACGTTTCTAACCCCTGTTATATCACAAAAATTGCAATTTTAGAAAGTTTTTCGCTTTCCAGCCCCGATTCTTTTTTGGTTGTGGCACCACCGACATAAAATTTAGCCATGTTGAAGCAGGGACTGTTTCCAACTATCTACCACCATTGCTTTGGAAATCGCTTTGATATTTCCTGCTATTCCATAAAAGTTGTAATTTAGAGTTTTTACAATGTTTTTTGCTCATTTCACTCTTTTAAATTTCGAAATTTCTAGTAACTGTTCTAAGAGATCATTTACATAAGTATCTACCATGCCAAATTTCAAGTTTATCTTTAACAATTCCATAGAAATCGTTACTTAAAACCTTTTTAGAACGCTTTTCACTCCTTTCACCCTTTTAAATTTAGATTTTTTTTTTTTTTTAACTGTTCTTAGAGAGGATTTACATCTTAAAAGTAACTGCCATAGCAAATTTATAGTTTCTAGCCCCTTCAGTATCACAAAAACCGTAATTTTAGAAAATCTTTTGCTCTTGCAACCCCCTGGTGGTAGTGACACTGACATAAAATATAGCATATCTTCAACCTGGGACTATTTCATTATACATCAATTTGCAAAAAATACTTTTTAAATGGGTTTGGTACTCGCTCATTTCATCCTTTTAAATTTAGATTTTTTTAGAAACTGGTCTTAAAGATCATTTACATATTGTAAGTAGGGGAGAGTGGTAATAAATGGACCAATTTTTGGTTTTTAATTTTTATTATAATTTCTTTTTTTTTTTTTTTTGCTCAGAATTGGCTCTTCAGTTGCTTTACTTATTTGGTTATATAAAAAAGTCATAAAAATTGGATTAGAAAATGTCTATAATGAATGATAATACAAAATATAAAAATTTGGCCCATTCATCCCCACTGAAATGAAAATGTACAAATGGTGAAAATGTACAAATTAATTTTTAGACATCACTATAAACCTATTCTAACTAGACAGTAATTTAATCTAAATCCATGACAGCCAGTTATGTTTCATATTAAAGAGACAATCAGAAAAAAAGGAAGAAAAACCATATTTTCATGATCCAAAGGTGGCCCATTCAGCCCCACCTATACTTCTGGAACATATTCAGGTTTTTTTAGTACATTAAATTCAAATAACATCTAAATACATCCTAAAATTAGTTTACAGATATGCAAAGACTTGCTAATACACATATCTGCAATGAAATAATAGATACTTTTCAGCTTATTTATTTTACTGAAAAGTGAAAAAATTTACTTTTAATTTTTTAATCAGATTCTTGACCATCCTACTCCAGAGGGAAAATTGCTTCTCCCAAACAATGGAAAATTTGATTATTTTGGTAGAACAAATAGTTCCATCTATTGGTGGCATCTAAAATAATTTTATGCAAATACTTTTTCATATTTTGTTAATAGCCCATTCATCCCCATGGCCCATTCATTACCACCCTCCCATATCTACACCATGCCAAATTTCAAGTTTCTATCTTTAACAATTCCATAGAAATCGTACTTTAGAAAGTTTTTAGAATTCTTTGCATGCATTTTTACACCTTTCAAATTTCGATTTCTTTACAAACTGTTCTTAAAGAGCATTTAAATCTAATAAGTAACTACCATGCCAAATCATGTTTCTAAGCCCTTCAGTAACACAAAAATAGCATTTTTAGAATTTTTTTGCTCCTGCACTTCCTTGGAGGTAGTGCTACCAACATAAAATATAGCAGGGGCTGTCACCATCAATTTTCCACCATTCTTTTTTAAATCGGTTTGGTTTTTGAATCTGTAGTAGTTCCAGAGATTACCCTCCCCTTACAAACAAACATTGATTCTTTATAATATTAGTATAGTTAAGACTAAGTCGAAACCAGATATTTTTTGAGACCTGTAACGATAATGAAGATATTTTAAAGTATAGGTGAAAATTAGCAGTCGCCACTCGCCACGTGGCGATTAAAGTTGTAAAAGTGGCGATTAAGAAATCGGCCATCGATCGCCACCCTAGTCGCCACTCGCCAAGTAGCGATAAAAAATCTGTTATCGATCGCCAAGTGAAATATAGCTTTTTTCATAGAAATATGCATCTCTACTTTGGTTACATCTAATTATCAAACTGGTTAACTCTTTTTTCTACCGGATGCAAGCAGATTACAATGATTTAGCTGTATTTTCAGTATTTCGGCTTTTCGCCATAGCTCTTCAGTTGGATTATTTTTTCAAGAAATGTAGTTTTATTCTGCAAAATATATTCATCAGCTTTGATTTCACATGCATTTCCAATAATTTATTCCTTTTTTTTTTCTTCACCGGATGCAAACGGATTTTCAGGACATTGCAGTACTTTCAATATTTTGACTCCTGTCACATGCTCACCAGTTAGATTATTTTTCTTTAAGAAATACTATTTAATCCTGCGGAATACACTCATCAACTTAGATTTCAGCTGTATGTTATGTGTGTATTATGTTAATAACACATTTATTTATTAAATAAAATCCAAATAACATTTTATTGTGTTTTATTTGATTATTTTTTTATTGTATACACCTAACTATCAGAATTTTGATTTAGTTATTTTTTAAATAAAGAAAGTAATAGTAATTTAATTAATAATAGTGTTTATGAATATATACAAATAATCTAAAAATATATTCTAAAAGAATTAATATGATAACAGATTTTGTGGTTTTAAAGTAATTTTCTTGAATTTTGACTGCTCCTATATTCTTATCATGAATTAGTTGGCTGGTATAAAACTATGATTTATAGTAAAATATGTATATATTCAACGATTGTAGATGTCAAGAAAGTTTGAAACATTATAGTGGCCACTAACTTTAAAAAGTGGCTACTAATGAAACTGAGTCTACCGGCCACTGGCTACTAACTCAATTTCCCAGTTTTCACCTATATTTTAAAGGAACTTTCAATAAATTCACATTGCTTTCATTTTATACAAAATTCGATGTCACTTAGAGTTGGTAGTGTACAGTAATTGCGCCAACTATAGCGTGTTTAATGTTAACTACATTCCAAAATCTAGAATACCTAATTCAGCATTGTTTGGACGTGGATAATTATTAATTCCACCAATTCTCGTGTTATCATTACATTGACACAAACCAAGATCAGTCTATTGAAAAATTTTCTAAAATTGTTTCATTATTAAAGTTAGGAAAAAGAATTTGGGATTGTCTTGGAGTGAAACCCTGCGTATTTTTTTACTGAAAAATTGGATTGCTTCCATGATTTTTGAAGCAAAAAATGTTTGTTGTACTGTGCTCTTCCATCTTTTAAAATTTTCCTATGATTTTTTAAACACTTTATATAAATCTAACATTACATAGTTTTGTGATATTTTATAGATGTATTTTAAGTTTTGCAACTTAATATTGTAAATGCTATTTAAATGAATCATAACCAGTGTAACTGCTGATTTTAATATCCGAGAAAAGAAGTGTTATGATTTCATTAATTAATAGACCGATTTGATTAACCAGTGATCCAATTAGCCAGCGATCACCGTTATCAACAAATCAACCCCCCCTAGAGCCAAATTCTGGCTGCGCCACTGAATAAAGCAAAAAAACAGATTTTAAACCGTATGCTGGGGAAGGGACACAGGGAAGAAGAATAGATTTAGATGATGGAAACATTTCAACTTTACTTTTAGCCCAAGTTATTTATTGCTACTACAATGTAACAAATACAGCAAAAGAAAAAAAAATTTAAAGATTTTGAGCTTTTGCTGCTGGGTGAGGGTGGGGGTGGGGGCAGGAGGGGGGGGGGGGATTACCGATTCCTTTTTTTTTTTTTTTTTTTTTTTTGCTACAAAGCATAAAAAATATCCCCTTAAAAAAAAAAAAAAACTAGAATTTAAACTGTAATGCTGGGGAAGGGCCACAGGGAAGAAGAATATGATCGAAACATTTCAACTTTACTTTTAGCCCAAGTTATTTATTGTTACTACAATGTAACAAATACAGCAAAAAATAAAAAAAAATCAACGATTTTGAGCTTTTGCTGCTGGGGAAGGAGAGGGATGACTGATTCCTTAATTTGCTACAAAGCATAAAAAATATCCCCTTAAAAAAGAGTCATAGAATTTAACTCTTGTTCATGAATTAAAAAAAATAAGAAAATCATTCTGTGTATTGGTACGCTTAAAAAGCTATTCTAAATTGTGTAGAAAAAGAATGTTTTTTTTTTTTTTGCTGTATGCCCCAACAGTACTTTTAAGTACTATATAATAAAGCAAAAGAAAAATCTTGTTATAAAATTCATTTAACACACTGATTGGCAGTAATACAATTTAGAATAAGTTATAGATGCTTTACCATGTTCAAAAGTATTATTTGTTCTACATAGCAAAAAATATTTTTAAATGGATAATTTCTTTTACAATTATAGACTGTTCAGCTTTCCTGATGTTGAAAGTCATGGAGCAGAAAGTTTCAGTTCTGAAAAAATATTGTGCTGTCATGTTATGCTATGTTATAAAAATTAATACAAAGTTGAAACCAAACATGAAATTTGAAAGCTTCAGATCTCAGTCACTGTAAAAGTTAGTTGGAAGCAAAGTTTGTGATTTTTTTTTTAAGATTTTGATTTAAATCTGAATTTTTTTATTTAAATCAGTTTTTTTTTTTCAAAAAGACTAAGAACTTTATCTATTAATTAGCTTACATTTATAAGCATAATACAAATTTAAATTATATTTTTAAAAATACATAAAACCATTTCAAGCTATTACTAACAATGAAACTGTTTTATTGCAATACATATACCATAGGCTCCCTCAAATCTGCACACAGCTTGGGACCAGCCTAGGCTGCCGGTTTACATCCCTAAAATCTTCAAAGCTTCAAAAATTTTTATTATTATTATTTACTTTATTACAGAACTGATGAAGAAAAAATATTTTTTGCAAATGAAACATTTTATTAAATGAAATAAATCAAAACATGTCACAGTGTTATGTTTAAAAAATATTGTGCAGATAAACATTTAAAGAAAATAAATGAATCTAAATTCCGATTTTCGCATTTGAAGTATTATTTTAACAACCGGCTCGCCGAACTCAACACAAATTAACAACCGGTTCTACCAAACTGACTGAATCCCACCACTAGTTATATGCCATTTTAGAACAGTCCCCTGAATAATATAATCGGTGCTTTATTGTAATGCTAATTAGTAGTAGAGCAATAATTCAAAACATTTAAGCGAATTCTACTGAACAGGAATGGGAAATTACCCCAATAGCAGAAAATTCTCCAAGTGTCTGCGACAGTTCTTTCAGGGACTGAAAATAATCTGCAGGTAAAATGTTACAAATAAACTTTTAATTAATCATTTACTTTTAATGTTTTTAAGCATTTTACTCATTTTTATTAATAATAATCTTAAGTTTTAGTAATAAATAATAAAGAACTAAACATAATATAAAGTTGGAAAAAGATCCAATAGAAAAAAAAATTCTGCAAAAGGGAAAAGAAAATCTGCGACGCACGTCACCCGTCAGGAACTTTCTGCTACCGGGGAAATTACATTTTACTCACCAGTGAGTGAATTTTCTGAAAGGGCAAGAGAATTATTAAGCAGTCTTTTATAATTTGCTCTGTTTTTTAAAAGATTGTCTTATTACAGAAGATTGAATTCTATTAAAACTACCTGTGGCGATCTTCTGATTGAATGATATTGAAATAATCAGTGGTGATCTTCTGTATTCGGGTGTCCATTCATATAACAATAGACAGGGGGCATTTCCTTTTGACTAGGGTATTTTTCGGTTCTTAAGTTCGAATCAACCACTGTCCTGACAGCAGATGGCTGTTTTTGTGATCAATTAAATAAGATCAATTATACATCTGAAAATTAGGTTGTATAAAATGTTTACATCAAAAAATATCAGCTCCCGGACTTTTCTAACAACACTATAAGAAAATAATTTAAAAAATGACATAATTTTCATCATTAAATGCTTTATGCATGTACTAGCTTAAATGTTTAAAAGTGTTCTTCCAATTTATTATTCCCATGTAAATATATTTTCTATAGAAAAGTGTAAATTTTATTATTTGGATTTTTTTTTTAAATCTGGAAGCAATAGGTAAAAAACAGGGTATTTCAAGCTATGAACTAAATCCTTATTCAGATAATGAAAGTTTGAATTTAAAAAAAAAAAAACTTTAAAAATCGACAAGTTTAAAAAATGATTGGACACTGCAAACCACAATCTAGTCAAGTATGTGTCAGCAAAAAATGGTTAAATCGCTATGCAAAGCTTTTGATCCTATCAAACTTGTGTAACTGGCTCTCACTGGTAAACTCACTTGGCTGATTTTAACATTAAATAGTGCTTAAAATAATTCTTTGATTCAAAAAGTGTTTTCAGCATCTTATACACTTCTCTATAAAAACTATTAGTTTTATATGCAATAGTTTTAAGATATAAACCGAGTAAGAGACCCGGTCACAATAACTTCAATTAAGGCAACAGTGTTAGTTACTTTTCTTGAAATAGAGAGAAACGTCGTTATAATATCCTTTTTTAATATCAAAAGTACATCATCAGTTAAGTTTGCCTATCAAACAAAAGTAATATTTTATTTAAATGAAATGTGAAACAACATTTGCAAAAATATGGCTTAGTTGTCTGTTATTATAGTAACATAGATTTTTTTTTTTTAACTCTACAATAAATGAGGTAAAGTTGTTTTAAAAAAATACTAATATTTACTTAATCCAGAAAATTTTATTTCCTCAAAATCAATTTTGGGCATTGACATTCTTTTCATGTACTTTAATGTGCCATTTGCTACCTGAGCCGAAATACCTCCCCCCCCCCCCCCCCCCAAAAAAAAAAAAATATATATATATATATTTCTGGTACTTTTCTTTTAAAACAATATAATTTGATAAAAAGAATAATATTTATCATATAAAAAAAAATTATTTCTGAAAGATGAATTCACCATTTTTTTTTTAAATCTCACTCCATAGATTTCAATACGGCATTCTACAGTGGCGTATCTAGACATCATTTGGGAGGGAGCTGAAATATAGTAAAAGTTCCTAAGAGAGAACCGCAAAAAACAGGAAAAATTCCACTTTAAACAGGTTTTTATCAGAGCAGGTAACGCATCTATTATACAATCAATTCTGCTAAAATAGAATCACATGGGACTGGGAAAATTTCCGTTTTAGGCATGTTTTCATCTTAACAAGTATAAAACTATAGTTATATCACATTTTTTAAAACGGAATACTGAAAATTGCATTACCTACTAAAATGTATCTCAATAAATAGTAAATAAAACCGAAGTAAGCAGCAAATTTAAAATTATCATTCATTTTGGAGCATACATGTGTGACATTTGCAATACTAGTATTGAATAGCATTTTTCATTTTCTCATAAATGGGATACAGTTGGAAGAGCAGCGCCCTGATGATGACTTTTCGGAGACTGTCACGTCCCAAAAATCGGCTTAAACTGCATAATTTGATAGTATTTTCTGAGTTCCTTTTAATCATAAATTGTGATTGATAGGAAGCTTTTTGCGTATTCGAAATTCAGAATCACTCAATTAGATATATGATGTATTTTAAATGTAAATAAAGCTTATTTCTATTCAAAAAGTTACACAACCATAGGACAACCTTTTTTGTCAATACAGTAGAGTCTCAAAAATCTGCACTTCTAGAATTAATTATTTTCTGAAATCTGCATAAGCAGTGGAAATTAGTAATCAAGAAGTATTCTTTATAATTTTTATTCTAAATATCAGTGAACAAAAATAAAGTTATTTTTTAAATGTAAATTTACGGGAACATAGTAATGAAACTGGACATTCCACAAATAAAACTTTTTTATGGAACAGTGTATTATCCATAGTGTAAAATGTCACTATAAATCAAATTTTTAAAGCAGCCTCTTTTTAATACTTATTCGTCATTTGATACAATAGAACATTGAAAAATATTCAACATTAAAGATGGTTAATTGGCGAAGCATTGGGGTTCTACTACAAAAAATACTTTTATTCATGCATAGCATAATATATGGCCCAACTCTTTATCAAAAATCAAAATGAAGATAGATTTTTCAGGTTTTCAGTTATATTACCACAAGCTAAAGCATCTGAACTGTTGAATTATTCACAAAAATTTCAACCCAGATTTGCAAGAGCTTTTCAAAGAAGAAATTGTTGAATGGATCTGGATGAATAATAAAGACTGCAGTGACTGGGTGAAGTTTTGGTAAATCATGTTGCAGACGAAGAAATTATGGTCTTCAATAATGAACCAATACGAAGACAGTGAACCTTAGTCCGAGAATGACAATAAGAAAAAAAATAAAGTTTGAAGAAGGTTTGGTTTTAGTTTTAGGTGAAAATTTTAAGCTCTTGGAGAAGTAGAGTTGTATAAGACCAACAGGAAATAATGACTGTTTACAAAATAAACTTCATCAAGAAAAAGTGAAAGTTCTCAAGCTAAAGATTATATAAGGAATGTTTAAAAATTGTAATAAAAAATAATTTTGGGTATTAAAATGATACTGCACAGGTAAATAAAAGGGATTCAAGTTTTGATTTGCTTAAATTGAATTATTATATGCTCTTCTCGTAAATGGATGCAGGTAAGTTGGAAAAAAAAATCACTTTTAATCCAGAATCTGCAAAATTCTAAAATCCGCACAACCTTTAGAGGTCTGCAGGGGCCCGGGCTTGGTCCGCGGCCAAGCCTGGCCCAAGGGAAACTTTCAAAACGGGTTGGGCTGGGACGACAAAAAAAATTAAACCGGTCCAATATAAAAATTTAAAAAGTTGATAAAATATGCGCCATTTTCAATGGATATATGTCTTTCGCATAAATAAATATAGATGTGCTGCACAAGCCGATGCTAGTTTTACAACATCAATACAAAAATATAACATGTACAGCTAAGAGATCTGTGACAGTTATATTGTGTCCGAGTCCAGGCTTAATTTTTTCAGCAAGCTCCGGCTGGTGCAGGGATCAGGCTTAAATTTTTTCTCTGCATAGTCCAGAACTGGATTTAATTGTTCCTAGGATGTTTCAGGCAGGCAATATGTTTTGTAAAAATAGTAATAGTTAGTAGTAATGAACTCTTGTTAACAAATAATTAGAAATATAAATTAAGTTGGTTCTCAAATTCTCTGCTCAACAGCATGAAACTTTCTGAGTCATTTCAGACTGATTTTTAAATGTAAAAAGGTATAAAATTGACAGGTTTGATTATTGAAGCAATTCTGAATCAAATAGTGTTAAAACACTATTCGATTCACTAAGCGATTCTTGCGACATGACAGGTTTTTCTCTTTTCCCGTGCTGTCATGTCTGAAAATTTGATCCAAAATACCAACTGTCACAGTATTTTCTGAAAGGTCTATTGCATTTATCAAAAAATGGAAAACGCCATTTGAACACATAATTTCTGAATAAGAACAATTTTTTGTGTTTCCAAACAAAAAATGAATTCAGAAATGTGTCAAAGTAGCTTTTTTGGATTTGAGAACAGCCTTAAGGAGTAATGCCAGATCATGTTGACAGTTAAAACAAAAGTGATTTTTCACAAATTTTAGAATGGATACCTTCAAAAGTTACAGATCCAGTGCAAAAAGAATTTTACAAAAATGCCAATTAGAACAGAAGTTGTGGATAAAAATATCTTGCATAAAAGCATTTGCTGTATAATGTTATAAGACAACTTTGAAGCCATTTTTCTAAAAATTGATTTTTTGGGTATTGCATGCACTCTCATTCAAAAAATAATTATCATGGAATCTTGAAATTGTGTATATTCTTTAGTTTACATATGTTAGTTGATCTTAGTTGTTGTGTTAGTTAACCTCCATTTAGTTTGATTTTTGTCACAGAAAATTGTGGATTGAAAAAATAAGTATATACATCTTTTGGTGAAATTTAGTGAATATGATTAGAAAAGCCATTAAATGCTATAGAATTTGAATATACTTTCAAATTTAGGCTCGGTGTAAAATATAGTATTATAAGTAACAAAATAGGAAACATTAAACATATTTGCAGTAGAATTTGTAAAATCGTGTGCACAAAATGCATATTTCAATATTCATATTTTTTAAAAAGCCAATTTTGTCATTATTTAATTAATATTACTAAATATGTGTGTATTTGAATATTTTATCAAACCATAAGAATGTCTGAAAGTACAGAAAAAAAAGGTTGCATTTCATTCATTGGTTTTTTGTACAGCTTTAAATAGAGTCTTTTCTGGCTGCTCAACATGATCTGCCACCTTAATAAACTTACAGAGAAACATTCTCAAAAATCACTTTTTATTATACAGCTTCAAAAGTTATGTTTTTAAAAATTTTAAAATACATACATAATTACGTCTGGATTACTTAATAATTAAACACAATTTGCATAACTACAGACATACACACATTAAAATTTTATTAAAAACAATTAAAATAGAGTTAAAAATATATATAAACGTTTCGGCTATTTTCATAGCCCTCATCAGTAAACGAGCAGAGTCACAAAACAGCAAGAGCCACAGTAAACGAAAAAACAGTTCAAATCACGGTCTAAGTAGGATAAAATAATCAGCAGGAACTTGGGTTGCTTCGTTGATTGGCGATTCAGCTAAAACAGTTCTCCAACCCTCAAGGAAGACACGGCTAAAATAGACGGGGCAATTGGATTCCACAATTCGTGCACTCTCAAAATCGGGGACATGATCGAACTCAAGTGCATGTGCAACCAATCTTGAATTCAGAGTACCTTTCTTAAAAGAATTTTTATGCTCCTTGAGTCTAGCATTTAATGAGCGTCCAGTCTCACCAATGTAAATCGAGCTGCAACCTGCAACCTTTACAAGGAATTTCATAAACGACACCATTCAGGTCAAACTTCGAATATTTATGTTTAAAACTACTGAAAAAATTACCAATGCGGTTCAAGGGAACATGAGCTGTCCTAACATTAACATTCTTGAGTACGGCTGAAATTTTCTCCGAAATATTACTGTAATAAGGCAAAGATATAGTTCCTATGGGATTGACATGCTGGTAAGGAGTGGGATACTGGTCTGATTTGCTCGTAAGTTCCGAAATAACTCTAAGACACCAACGACGTGGATAGTCGTTGAGACGTAAATCATTCATTATCTTAGCAATTTCATTATCAAAACTTACTCTGTCACTGCAAAATCTCAAGGCTCTGTTGTACAAGGATCTGATGACTGCGATTTTATGTGAAAGTGGGCTATTGGATTTAAAATTTAAATATTGCCCGGAGGAAGTACTTTTTTTGTAAACAGAAGTTTTCAAAATAGGAATATTATTAACAATTTCTCTATGGAGCAAAACATCAAGGAAAGGGAGTGACCTGTTATCTTCAAACTCTATCGTGAACTGGATAGAAGAGGAAAAGGAATTCACTTTGTTTAAAATCTCCACAAGTTCATCTTCTTCAGCAATTATAAAAACATCTGAATGACTGCGATTGACTTCGACTGTGAATGACTGCTGATTATCGCCAATCAACGAAGCAACCCAAGTTCCTGCTGATTATTTTATCCTACTCAGACCGT
This sequence comes from Maratus speciosus, assembly GCA_963932465.1. Lineage (NCBI taxonomy): Eukaryota > Metazoa > Arthropoda > Arachnida > Araneae > Salticidae > Maratus > Maratus speciosus. The sequence continues at coordinate 141,903,366 of OZ010787.1, read as the reverse complement.
GATTTTAACTGTTTTTTCGTTTACTATGGCTCTTGCTGTTTTGTGACTCGGCTCGTTTACTGATGAGGGCTATGAAAATAGCCGAAACGTTTATATATATTTTTAACTATATTTTAATTGTTTTTAATAAAATTTTAATGTGTGTATGTCTGTAGTTATGCAAATTGTGTTTAATTATTAAGTAATCCAGACGTAATTATGTATGTATTTTTAATGACTGCGATTTTATGTGAAAGTGGGCTATTGGATTTAAAATTTAAATATTGCCCGGAAGAAGTACTTTTTCTGTAAACAGAAGTTTTCAAAATAGGAATATTATTAACAATTTCTCTCTGGAGCAAAACATCAAGGAAAGGAGTGACCTATTATTTTCAAACTATCATGAACTGGATAGAAGAGGAAAAGGAATTCGCTTTGTTTAAAATCTCCACAAGTTCATCATCTTCAGCAATTATAAAAACATCATCCACATACTGCATTGTTATGCAGTATTTGGAGAAAGATTATTTTCAGTTTAGGTAATAAGATTAAGTTTTGGAGGCGGTTAATAACATCATCCACATACTGCATTGTTATGCAGTATTTGGAGAAACATATTATTTTCAGTTTGGGTAATAAGATTAAGTTTTGGAGGCGGTATGTGGATGATGTTTTTATAATTGCTGAAGAAGATGAACTTGGAGATTTTAAACAAAGCGAATTCCTTTTCCTCTTCTATCCAGTTCATGATAGAGTTTGAAAATAACAGGTCACTCCCTTTCCTTGACGTTTTGCTTCAGACAGAAATTGTTAATAATATTCCTATTTTGAAAACTTCTGTTTACAGAAAAAGTACTTCCTCCGGGCAATATTTAAATTTTAAATCCAACAGCCCACTTTCACATAAAATCGCAGTCATCAGATCCTTGTACAACAGAGCCTTGAGATTTTGCAGTGACAGAGTAAGTTTTGATAATGAAATTGGTAAGATAATGAATGATTTACGTCTCAACGACTATCCACGTCGTTGGTGTCTTAGAGTTATTTCGGAACTTACGAGCAAATCAGACCAGTATTCCACTCCTTACCAGCATGTCAATCCCATAGGAACTATATCTTTGCCTTATTACAGTAATATTTCGGAGAAAATTTCAGCCGTACTCAAGAATGTTAATGTTAGGACAGCTCATGTTTCCTTGAACCGCATTGGTAATTTTTTCAGTAGTTTTAAACATAAATATTCGAAGTTTGACCTGAATGGTGTCGTTTATGAAATTCCTTGTAAAGCTTGCAGCTCGATTTACATTGGTGAGACTGGACGCTCATTAAATGCTAGACTCAAGGAGCATAAAAATTCTTTTAAGAAAGGTACTCCGAATTCAAGATTGGTTGCACATGCACTTGAGTTTGATCATGTCCCCGATTTTGAGAGTGCACGAATTGTGGAATCCAATTGCCCCGTCTATTTTAGCCGTGTCTTCCTTGAGGGTTGGAGAACTGTTTTAGCTGAATCGCCAATCAACGAAGCAACCCAAGTTCCTGCTGATTATTTTATCCTACTTAGACCGTGATTTTAACTGTTTTTTTCGTTTACTATGGCTTTTGCTGTTTTGTGACTCTGCTCGTTTACTGATGAGGGCTATGAAAATAGCCAAAACGTTTATATATATTTTTAACTATATTTTTAATTGTTTTTAATAAAATTTTAATGTGCGTATGTCTGTAGTTATGCAAATTGTGTTTAATTATGTTTTTAATCCTATTTTTTTTTCTTTTATTCTAAACTACATTAATTTTTTTTAATGAATCTTTATTTGAATGTTGAAAAGTCTAAGCATCTAAGTCAGTGTTTCTCAACCTGTGTGCCACGAGTGATTGTCAAATGTGCCGCGAGTGTTTTTGACAAATAATTAAAATTTCACTGTGTTGTATCAAATATACGACATTTTCTATTTATCATGTGCTATGTTTCTTCTTCACTCTTTTCCCCGTATTAGCCTTCCACATATGTAATTTGGAAGACACCAAATTTGACAAAAACAGAAAAAGAACAGCTCATTGATTTGGGAAACAATAAGTTTCAAAAATCAGTCCGACTCAGACTCCACAGCCCTGCTTAGCAGGTTTCATTACATTTTGCTAAACCTTCGTAATTAAACTTGATATTTTCTACAAATTTCGGAGGAGGCTGCAGCCCCATCAGCCCACCCCCTGACGCCCACTGGCATTCTAGTGAAAATAAATGTTATTTCGCGACAGATATACAAATTTTTCTATTTTTTGCCATAACCAATAGATGAATTTTGCGAATTTTTCTCTTCGACTGAGTGACTAATTTTACACCTTTGTCCAGCGACCAATTGATGAATTTTGAGATTTTTTTTTTCTTGCGACTGACAATTTTCACGATATTTTCCAGCAATTTTACGAATTTTGCAGTTTTACTGCAATCTATGGACAAATTTTGTGGGGTTTTTAAGCGACCGACTGAAAAATCGTGTTGCAATCTATTGCCTAAATTCGTAATATTGTCTTGCTACCTATCAGCGAATTTTGCAAATTTATTCTCAGGAACAATTGGCTAATTTCCAATTAAAGTTCCAAAACAATTGGCTAGTTTCTAATTGTTTTGGCACTTTAATGGTGAAATTTGCAGGTTGTTTTCACAATATTGAAATGATTTTCTTAATTTTTTTTTCCCTGGCAGCATTTGACGGACCCTGCAATAGATTGAGGAAATTCATGATTTTTTGAATGAAATAATTTGAGATTTTTTCCATGATTGATTGACGAATTTCACAATTGTTACCCCCCCACCAGCCAAGTGACGAACTTCGCAATTTTATCCTGTGGTGCATTGTCGAATTTCAAAAAGGTTTCCCGCAACCGATCGATTATTTTCATGAATTTTTTTTTTGCAGTACCGATTGATGATTTTCATGAAATTTTCCAGTGACAAACTGGTGAATTTCGCATTTTTTTTCTGCAATCAATTGACAAACTTCACAGGTTTTTCCCGCTTGACCGACAATTTTCTCGGTTTTTTCCCCCCGCGACCGACTGAAGAATTTACGGATTGTTTTATGTGATCGATTGAAAAAATTCATATTTTCCTGCTACCTATTAGTGAATTTTGTTGAGTTTATTCTTGTGACCGATTGGCTAAAATCTGAAGGGGGGGCGGGGGAGTTCATGAAATTGCGTATGAATTTCTAGATTTTTTTTATTTTCCCACGAGCGTTTCTCTATTTTTGTAGTTTCTTTCTGCGATAGATTGACAAACTTTACGATTTTTCCTCCGTCCCTCCGTGTCTCACTGAAATAATCAGAGGTGGGGAATTTCTAGAAAATCTTACTAGCCAAGGATTTTTATCACCAGCCAGTAAAATGCTATGTACAGTTAAAAAAATTTATAAAATTTACGCAACTCAAAAATAGTTGGTCATTATTACTATAATGCATTTTCACATTTTTCCCCCCTGTAAAATTAAGAAACATAAACAAGAGATGAAAGTTTAATATAAAACAGAACTTAGTACCATGTTTACATCGCAGTACTTAGGAAAGTTGAAAAATATAGGTAACTACTTAAAAAATCGCATAGTTTGCAGTTTTCAAAGACTACCTAAAAATTCACTCGCCCTGTCAGAAAATTCACTCGCCAGTGGTGAGTAAAATGATGCATTTCCCTACCCCTGGAAATAATTCAAGTTCCTTTCTGCGACCAACTGACAAATTTCGCAATATTTTCCCACAATTGAATTAGACGAATTTTACGATATTTTCCCCTGACTGATTCCGGAATCTTGCAGTTTTTTCCTGTGACCGATTGGCAAGTTTCCAAATTTTTCCCACTACCTACTGGTTAAATTGGTTGATTGCAATATTTTGGTGAACCCAAAATGGGCAGGGCATATTTACAGCTGAGTGATTCCATGTCAAATCAATGCAATTTCAGACCAAAATCTCCCTTGACCTCTTAGTAGTGTTCCCGCTAGGCCATTTTTGAAGGGCGCAGCTCCCTGCCCCTTTTAAAATCGGTAAAACGCGCCCTGCCGTTTATTAAATCGGCAAACTGCGCCCTTCATATTTCAAAAATAGTCAAATGTGCCCGGAGTCGTTCAAAGCGATCGCTTTAAGCGATGCCGCGGACGCGCTATAGCGCGTAAATCACGCGGAAAATCGGAGACGGGACGCAAAAAAATAGTTATTACGTGTCCGTGGGATGCGTAATTTCGTCAAAAAATCACGGAAAAAAGCCGATTTTTGTCGAAGGATCGCAAAAAAGCGCAAATTTCATCAAAATATCGCGGAAAAAACGCGATTTTCGTAAAAGGGTCGCGAAAAAATAGCGTATTTCGTCAAAGGATCGCTAAAAAATAGCGAATTTCGTTAAAAGATCGCTAAAAAATAGCGAATTTCGTCAAAAAATTGCGGAAAAATGTTGATTTTCGTCAAAGGATCGCAAAAAAGCACAAATTTCATCAAAACATCGCGGAAAAAACGCGATTGTCGTAAAAGGGCCGCGAAAAAATAGCGTATTTCGTCAAAGGATCGCGAAAAAATAGCGAATTTCATCAAAAAATCGTGGGAAAAAAAGCAGATTTTTGTCGAAGGATCGCGAAAAATGCGCAAATTTCATAAAAATATCGCAGAAAAAACAAGATTTTCGTAAAAGGGCCTCGAAAAAATAGCGTATTTCGACAAAGGATCGCGAAAAATTTGTGAATTTCGTCAAAGAATCGCGGAATAAAGCCGAATTTTGTCAAAGGATCTCGAAAAAAAGATCACATTTCGTCAAAGTATCATATAAAAAACACGATTTTCGTAACAGGTTCGCGAAAAATAGCGAATTTCGTCAAAGGATCGCGGAAAACGCGAATTTCGTCAAAGGATCGCGGAAAAAGGCGAATTTAGTCAAAGGATCGCGGAAAAAGGCGAATTTAGTCAAAGGATCGCGGAAAAAGGCGAATTTAGTCAAAGCCTCCAATGCACCAAAAAAGATGTGCAAACCAAACTTATCGGTAGAACATTCATAAAATGGGATTTAGTTTTTTTAAATGAGATTCTTAAAACTACAGCATGATTTCAGTGTACTTTAATAATGTATTCAGTATGTAGACCAGTGAAAAATCCCCCCCCCCCCACTTCTTACTGCGGTATTACTATTAATCGATTTATTACATTAATTTTACAACAAGTTATTTTAATGGTACTTTAAAGTACCGTTGGTGCATAAAGGGTTAATCAGCCACACAGTTCAGTTAAATATTTAAAATTATTTACTTTATTACTTTTTCTGTTTTGTTTGTTATTTTATTATAAAAGAATTTGAACTCTTAGAATATTATAATTTTTTCTATTCTAATTGTAAATTTTAAGTATAAAGTAAAAAAAAAAAAAATTATAAATAAAGTATAAATATAAAGTAGTGTAATAAATGTAAAGTATAAATAATCAATCATCCAATCTAATCTACCTCTTCTTCCCCAGCCTCCCTCCTTCTTCGAAGGTTAAAATATTTAAAACTCTAATTTTTTTTACTTGCAACTCTGTCACTTCATTGTGACAATAAATAACCAATCATCTAAATTCTGCTTCTCTTTCTTATCAAACATACAAAATTTAAAGGCTTTTATTTTTTCTGTCCTAATTGTTAAAATTTTACTAACGATAAATAATTCATTATATAATCAAACTCCTCCCTCCCCCCCCCCAAAAAAAATCGCTTTTGTCTCTTTGCCCCCACCTTCACAGCTCACAAAGCTTATGATCTTTAAGTTATATTTGGTGATTTATTGTAATAATAATTAATTGGTCACCCATCTAAATTTTACTACCCCTTAAAATCTCTGCTTTACCCTTAAAACTGCTAGTTTATGGGACTAATAATTTTTTAGTTTTTTTATTTGAAACAAAATTACTTACCTAGATCTTTGAAATATCAATTTAAGAAAAAATATATATATATAACCTGTTACTAAATGTGCGCATAAACAATGATGAGTTTGTAGTAATGCATAATTCTTATATCAGTTTCGAAGATCTACATTTTTCTCAGGGTCGAAACTGGGGGGGGGGGGGGGGGGCAGAGGAGGCATGTACCCCAGGCGTCAGTTGTTGATTTTTCTCACGTCCATGTTTAGCACTATTTTGTTAAAATCGTCCTGTCTGGGGTATGCCAAAGCACAGAAGAATCTAAGGATATGGCATAAGGATGCTGTATAAAGCGGAATTTTTTTCAATTCCGTTTTCAAGATTTTAATGAATCAATATTTGACAAAGTAGATTAAAGTAGTTCAGTATTACATATTTTATGATTACATAATTTAAATTTTAAAATATGTTGGCTATTAGAAAATTAATAAAATTTTCTTTGTAAATATACTTTGCGGAGGAGGGGGGTGGGGGGCACCAAAATCCATGTTTGCCCCGTGTGCAAAAAAGGCTAGTTTCGGTCCTACATTTCCTGAAGAAACAATGCCCTTTTTCGCTGAAAAAAGTGCCCTCTTTCAGCTTCAACTGTGCCCTTTTTGTGGCTAGCACCCTGCCCCTTTTTTTCCCCTAGAGTCAACACCACCTCTTAGGTTTTGATGAAACTTGGTTTATCATGTGTCTTCACATAGTTATGAAAGAAAACACTAAAATTATTTTTTAATGTATTTCATTTTAATTTTATTAACAATTAAAGCATTTTTCATTAAAATTTGCTACATCTTGAATTATTTAATTGCCATTTTCTCAAAAACTAAATGTGATACAAACTTGGTTTATATATCATTTTAAAGCTCTTTTTATGACCTTTAATTTGATATGCAACATGATCAAATTTATTAAAATTTATTTTAAAAAAATTTAAATTTAAATTTTAAATTTCTTAAAAAGCGACATTTTTAAAATTTTCAAAAAATTCTCAAATTGACTTCATATTAGCCTTGTACATTTTCCCAAGTTTTATGATGGGATCTCTATGGGATCATAAGATACATAAAGTTGAAGTTCATATGTAAAATGAAAATTTTAACTTGCATTTCAATATCTTTATTTTCAACTGATAACAAAGTTATGAAAAAAATTATATAAATGCTACAAACTAACATTTTTCACATTTTAAATAAATATTTCCATTTTTTAAATATATTAGAACCTAAACAATAAGGAAGGAAAAGTTGGAGTGAGTCGACCAATGCCAAACATCAAAGACTGTGTATTGACTACTATTTTTCAAACTGTGTCTCTTCTGGTGTTGATTACATTAGAAAAATCTTGGAAGATGTATTTCAAGAAAATTTGAAAAACAAACTTTTCGCCAATGGATTTTAGTTGATCGGTGCAGCTCAAAAACAGTTCAAAACCCTGTGCAAGAAATTAACATATATTCTGTGAAAAACTCAAGATTATTTGCCATGATTTCATTAGAAAGTAGCAAAGTGCTTTTAAGTGTTATGTACTAAGGAAAATTTATTAACTTCTGAAATGTCTTTAGTTTGCGACTTTTCAGAAAATCATAGTTTTATCTTAGAAAACGAAGCACAGTCATACCATTGAAACAAATCTCAGGCCACTATTCATCAATTAGTAGTATATTTTAAAAGAGAAAATGAAATTAAGCATTGTAGTTTTGTCACCTCAGAATGTCTTGAACATAATACCATAGCTGTATATGGGGCATTCTCACAATCTTTTGACTTTTGGGGAAAAAAATCTGACAAAATTAAACTTACTAAAATAACATTTTAATCTGATAGACGAATGCCTTGATTCAAAATAAAGAAAAAATGGTCAGCAGCGAAAATTTTTTTATTTAACTGAGGTTTAAGTTAAGCTTGCGAGTTTAATTTTCCTTACCATTTTACCCCTATAACTTTTTATTTTCTTCTAAATTTTTACTTATAATGAATTTGCATAGTACCCACAGGACATTCAAATAAGAAATAACAATGTAGTACTTTTAATACAGAATTTTTGTATAACATTGTCGTAAAGGGGTGTTAAAGAAGGGACGGTAAGGTAAAAAAGGGGAATGGTATTGGAAAAAAGGGACAAAATGGTAAAAAAAAAGGGACAGTAAGGATGGAACGGTAAGGAAAATTACCACCTACTTTTAGGAAAATTATGACGACTAAGTGATATCCACTATGTTCATTGATATTTAGAAACAGTTGTTAACATTGGCCCAGGCGCAGAATCGGCGCAACGTTGCGACGCACGTCGCAGACTCTCGAGAAGGTCTGCAGACTATTTTTCAACTGTTAAAATTTAGAAGGAAAAAAAGTGTGCTAGAAATTATTTGCCTTGTGCCTTAATACGATCCGTGCCACATGCGATTGATGAAGCTCCGGTTCCCATTAAAATATAAATAATTCATGGAGAAAACTCGACATGCGATCGTGAAACGCCCATTATTAAACGAGCAAATCCTCGTAGGAGTGATTTCTTAAGAAATTTAAAAAAAATCGGTCTTTAGTCCGAAACTTCGGACGTAAATATCACGAATTTCAACAAATTTTCGCCGAAAAACAATTTCGTCAGTCGTTTGCAGTTAAAATAGCCAATTTCGTCAAAGGATCGTGTAAAAAACGCGAATTTCGTCAAAAGACTGCGAAGAAAAAAAAACGAAATTTTGTCATAAGATCGTGGAAGAAACGTCAATTTCGTCAAAGGGCTGCGGAAAAAAAGCAACTTTTGTCAAAGGATGGCGGTAAAAAGCGACTTCCGTCAAATGACCGCGGGAAAAACACGAATTTCGTCAAAGGGTTACGGAAAAATAGCAATTTTCGTCAAATGATTGCGAAAAAAACGCGAATTTCGTCAAAGGATCCCGGGAAAAACACAAATTTCGTCAAAGGATTGCGGAAAGAATGCGAATTTTATCGAAGGATTGCTAAAAAATGAGAATTTCGTCCAAAGATCGTAGAAATTAGGCGAAATTTCGTGGGGAAAAAAATGCGAATTTCGTCAAATGGCTGCGGAAATATAGCAACTTTCTTCAAAGGATGGCGGGAAAACGCAAGTTTCGTCAAATGATCCGGGAAAAACCGTGAATTTTGACAAATGATCGTGGAAAAAGCGTGAATTCTGTCAAAGTATCGCGGAAAAAATGCGAATTTTATCAAAAGATCGTGTAAAAACTCTGAATTTCGTCAAAGGATCGCGGAATAAAAGCGAGTTGCGTCGAAAGATCGCGAAAAAATGCGTATACCGTCAAAAGGTCGCGGAGAAAACGCGATTTTTTTTCAAAGAATTGCGGAAAAAATGCGAATTCCTTCAAAGGATCGGGAGAAAAAAACGCGAACGTCGTCGAAAGATCGCGAAAAAAACGCGAACGTCGTCCAAAGATCGCGAAAAAAACGCGAACGTCGTCCAAAGATCGCGAAAAAAAACGCGAACGTCGTCCAAAGATCGCGAAAAAAACGCGAACGTCGTCCAAAGATCGCGAAAAAAACGCGAACGTCGTCCAAAGATCGCGAAAAAAACGCGAACGTCGTCCAAAGATCGCGAAAAAAACGCGAACGTCGTCCAAAGATCGCGAAAAAAACGCGAACGTCGTCCAAAGATCGCGAAAAAAACGCGAACGTCGTCCAAAGATCGCGAACGTCGTCCAAAGATCGCGAACATCGTCCAAAGATCGCGAACATCGTCCAAAGATCGCGAACATCGTCCAAAGATCGCGAACATCGTCCAAAGATCGCGAACATCGTCCAAAGATCGCGAACATCGTCCAAAGATCGCGAACATCGTCCAAAAATCGCGAACATCGTCAAAAGATCGCGAACATCGTCGAAAGATCGCGAAAAAAACGCGAACATCGTCGAAAGATCGCGAAAAAAACGCGAACATCGTCGAAAGATCGCGAAAAAAACGCGAACATCGTCGAAAGATCGCGAAAAAAACGCGAACATCGTCGAAAGATCGCGAAAAAAACGCGAACATCGTCGAAAGATCGCGAAAAAAACGCGAACATCGTCGAAAGATCGCGAAAAAAACGCGAACATCGTCGAAAGATCGCGAAAAAAACGCGAACATCGTCGAAAGATCGCGAAAAAAACGCGAACATCGTCGAAAGATCGCGAAAAAAACGCGAACATCGTCGAAAGATCGCGAAAAAAACGCGAACATCGTCGAAAGATCGCGAAAAAAACGCGAACATCGTCGAAAGATCGCGAAAAAAACGCGAACATCGTCGAAAGATCGCGAAAAAAACGCGAACATCGTCGAAAGATCGCGAAAAAAACGCGAACATCGTCGAAAGATCGCGAAAAAAACGCGAACATCGTCGAAAGATCGCGAAAAAAACGCGAACATCGTCGAAAGATCTCCAAAAAAAACGCGAACATCGTCGAAAGATCTCCAAAAAAAACGCGTACATCGCCGAAACGCGGACATCGTCGAAAGATTTCCGAAAAAACGCGGACATTGTCGAAAGATCGCGAAAAAAACGCGACATCGTCGAAAGATCGCGAAAAAAACGCGAACATCGTCGAAAGATCGCGAAAAAAACGCGAACATCGTCGAAAGATCTCCAAAAAAAACGCGTACATCGCCGAAACGCGGACATCGTCGAAAGATCTCCGAAAAAACGCGGACATTGTCGAAAGATCGCGAAAAAAACGCGAACATCGTCGAAAGATCGCGAAAAAAACGCGAACATCGTCGAAAGATCTCCAAAAAAAAACGCGTACATCGCCGAAACGCGGACATCGTCGAAAGATCTCCGAAAAAACGCGGACATTGTCGAAAGATCGCGAAAAAAACGCGGACATCGTCGAAAGATCGCGAAAAAAACGCGGACATCGTCGAAAGATCGCGAAAAAAACGCGAACATCGTCGAAAGATCTCCAAAAAAAACGCGTACATCGCCAAAACGCGGACATCGTCGAAAGATCTCCGAAAAAACGCGGACATTGTCGAAAGATCGCGAAAAAAACGCGGACATCGTCGAAAGATCGCGAAAAAACGCGGACATCGTCGAAAGATCGCGCGTCAAAGGATCGTGGAAAAAAAGAGGAATTGCGGAAAAAATTGCTGCAACATTAATGTTTTCACGAGATTTTGTTAGCCATGCTTTGAGTGAAAGCATGTTGAATTTTGAATTGGACAACTAGCTAAGATTGCTAGGTAAATCATTGCATTAGAATTACTTATAGTGTTTGCATGAATTACTCAAATTTGATTCTCTCAGAATTTCAATCTGTTTCAAAAACAGCTTTTATTGCTACAAAATTAGATTTTTGTTGCTACAAAAATTGATTTTATTGCTACAAAATTAGATTTTTGCAGCTCCAAAGTGACTTTAGTGCACTTTCATCCCTGTATATATATTTTTTTATATTATCACATTGTATCAATCTTTTCAAAAATTTTAGAAATTGGTGTTCATGTTGTTTTTACTGTTATTCTAACTTCACAGAAATTTTGACAAATTTTATGAAAGATTTTTCAGACAATGGTGTTAAAAATTTAGAGGACAGGGCTAAATTATTTTAAAAAGTACTTTCCTTTTATGTTAATCACAAATACTTGGAGGTTTGAGTGCATGGTGAATTGGAAAGGGGGAGTTTGTCCTTAAGTTCTGCAAACTGTTTTTAAAGTTTATATTTGTGTTGCAGACTTCAGAAAAAAATTCTGCTGGTGGGAACATTGGATTATTTTTTTTTATTATTATTTATTTACCTCGAAAAGTGCAGGAATAAACCTTGGGGACGGTGAGACTACCAATAACAGACCTGCCAACCTTTGAAAATGAGAAATCGTAGCACACAAAATTTAAATTAATCTGGAGGTTGGTTGGTTGGTTTTTCGTGTTACACAGTCATCTTTTGACATTCGTAAAAGGAATAAAGTTTCAGTCTTTCAACTCAATATAGTAAATTTTTTCCTTTGAAAATTTTTAGAGTTTCGTCTCGTTTTGCAGAGTTTTTTTTTTCTTTTTTTTTACATTTGTAAGAGGAGCCTGGTTCCAATTTTTTAGCCCAGCGCAGTAAATTGACGAAATTCGGAATTTTTTTTCTGCGACCATTTCAGGATATTCACAATTTTTCCGCAATCGTAATTCACATTTTTCTATCACGATTCTTTGTTGAAATCCACACTTTTTACCATGAACTTTTGATGAAATTCGCATTTTTTTTTTTTTTGCCACGATCCTTTGTCGAATTTTGCGTTTTTTTTCCGCGATCCTTTTGATGAAGCTAGTGTTTTCTTTCTGCGATCTTTCGATGAAAAATTGCGTTGTCTTACCGATCTTTCGATGAAATTTGCATTTTCTTACTGATCTTTTGACGAAATTTGCGTTTTCTTTCTGCGATATTGACAAAATTCACACCATTGAAAACACAAAATCTCAAATCTTCCGGGGGGGCAGCATTCCCTCATTGGGCCACCCCCTGAAATCAACACTGCGTTTTTACCAGGATCCTTTGACGAAATTGATTTTTTTTTATAGGGGCATTTGTCGAAATTCCCGGTAGTTTATCACAAATCATGCGATTTTGCACACTATTTTAAACCTTGCCCCTCAAAAAACCCCTTTCCAGAAATCCCCTTCCCCGCTCTTTTCCAGAAATTCTTGGCACCTTGTTTCTAAGGAAGCGAATTCCTGTATAAATATTTACAGAAACACGATTCACTTGTGATTAATATACATAAAGAGAGTGTTTTATGTTAAGAAATTTGTTTTGCAGCCCACCCCCTTTTTTATGAGCATTTTTTAATGTCCGAATTTTTGGACTAATGGCCAATTTTTTTAAACTTTCGGAAATGAATACTTTGAAATTTTGGAAATTTCGCAACAGAATCACTTCTGAAAAATATGCTGTGCGGGATAAAAATCGCATTTGTGTCTTTTGCAAAAAATCGTAGTTTAAGACCGGTTTTCGTAGCATCGTAGTTTATAGGTCCAAATCGTAGCAACTACGATTTTTTCGTAGCATTTGGCAGGTCTGCAAATAAAGCCACTACGCTTGAAATTGATATTTAAATGCTGATTTAAATTCTACAGTAAATTTCCTGCCAAAGAATTTCAGACATTATTTCTCTAGCATACTTCTGCATGAGAAAAAACTTGAAAAAAATTCTGTGGCTGCATCTGAAATGATTCTGTATAATTTTAGAAGAGGGATGGTAAGGAATCTAAAACCCAGGGACAGAGTTTAAAAAATAATAACAACCCTAAAAATGTGTGCAGGTTAATTTTTAGCTACAAATTTATATAAAACAATAGTTCCAGTTTCAGAAAAAAATTACATAGAATTATTTTTATTGAAACAATTTTATGCAGACAGCTCCAAACTTAAAAATCAGCATCAGGGACACGGGATGGTAGAAGAGTTTGCCTGGTATTTGGACACCGCCCCCCCCCCCCCCCAATAGCGTCCAAAACTTATTTATCTCATTAATATTGTTATGAAATCATGCAATGGGAAGTTCCCCAGTATATGAAATTAAAAAAACACAAAAAGTGTTTTAAATAAAAAATTATTATTCAGGGACATGAAAGTCAAAAGATTGTGAGAATGCCCCATATACATTTAAAAAATAACTTGTTCAGTTTTTAAAATCAAAATTCCGTGATCTGGAGAAACTTTACTATTTTACAGATGGCAGTGCAGCCCAATACAAAAACAAAATTCCCAGATCTTTGCTACCACAAGAATGATTTTGAAATTGAAGCAGAATGACATTTTTCTGCGATAGCTGACGGCAAAGGATCTTGTGATAGAGTAGGAGGTACAGTGAAAAGGGAAGCAGCAAGAGCAAGCCTACCAAGACCTTACCGAGACCGAACAACTACGCTATTTCAGTTATATGAGTAGTTAAAATTTCACTAATCTAAAATAATGGAATATTGTTATGTAACCTACATGCAAGAGGAATATATTGAAACTGAACAGTACCCTGAACACAGACTCAGCCAGACTGTGTCAGCACCTAGTTCTGGAAAATTTCATGTAATGGAAGGGAAAATCCCCTTCAACATGTGGGATTTAAGTAAAAAAGATATTTTCATTATTGAACTGATGAATGTAGAAACCCATGCAATTATTCCCATTGAAGAAAAATTAGATTTTGAGAAATTAACTGGCTACCTTGTTTCTTACTACAATGATGCATAGTGGCTCTGTTATATTTTAGATAAGAATGCAGATAAAAATTAAAGGTTACTTTTCTTCATCCACCAGGACCAGCTCATTCTTTTTTTTAACCTTCAGTACCTGATGTTCCGTGGATTTCATCAACTGATGTCCCCAGTAGCAAAAAGTTATGGTTGTGTCTACAACAGCAATTTAGTGGGATGAAAATTGTCTGTGGGAGTAGCGCGTTACATTTTCTTATGTACAAACATTGTGAGTGTTAAAATAAACAGCGTTCTTACTGATTAATACCAGGGGTGATTCTGAGTACAAAAAAAAAAATTCTGAAATTCACAGCAAATTTTCTCGAAAGTTTACAACAGAAGGGGGGAGGCAGGGAGCGAAAATCCACTATCGGCACTAATTATGTGTTTTTCTTCATGCGCTTTTTATGAAACTTGTGTTTTTTCGCGATCTTATGGGGAAATTTCTCGTTTTTTGCGATCCTTTGACGAAATTTGCCGTTTTTTCGCGATCCTTTGAAAAAAACGAGCCTTTTACTAAATTCGCATTCTTTCCGCGATCCTTTTACTAAATTCGCATGCTTTCCGCGATCCTTTTACTAAATTCGCATGCTTTCCGCGATCCTTTTACTAAATTCGCATGCTTTCCGCGATCCTTTTACTAAATTCGCATGCTTTCCGCGATCCTTTTACTAAATTCGCATGCTTTCCGCGATCCTTTTACTAAATTCGCATGCTTTCCGCGATCCTTTTACTAAATTCGCATGCTTTCCGCGATCCTTTTACTAAATTCGCATGCTTTCCGCGATCCTTTTACTAAAATCGCATGCTTTCCGCGATCCTTTTACTAAAATCGCATGCTTTCCGCGATCCTTTTACTAAATTCGCATGCTTTCCGCGATCCTTTTACTAAATTCATGTTTTTTCCGCGATCCTGTGACAGAAATTTGCATTTTTTCCGCAACCCTGGGACGAAATTCGCGTTTTTATAACGTCCCTTTGGCTATAAATTACCGATTTTTTATGCGAACGATTGTCGAAATTGATACTTTTCGGCGACCATTTGTCGAATTCGCGATATTTTTTGTGAGAATTTTCGTAATTTTTTTTTTTTTTTAAGGAAATACTTTTTTTCCAAGTTGGCAAATTTATCTGCAAGGTCCAAAATAAATCTGCGACGCGCGTCGCGCACTTTCTGCTACCGAGCTGATGTCATTTACAAAGTAAACCCTACTACACCAACTGGTCGTACATTACTCTGCAACCGAAGACTGAAAATTTTTTTACAGATTTCTTACAATCATGAAAAGATAAAGTCTAATTTATTTTCGAATAAATAAATTAAATTACTTTACTTTGTGCGGAGGACACAAATATCTTGCATATAAATCAGAAAATGCATTTGACTTAACCCTTAAATGCCTGACTTTTCAAAAATCTTTGTAATAATGTTTTTCGGCTTTCATTTTTTAAATAAATCATGGGAAAAATACTTAATAAAATCATATTTTGTTTTAAGTATAGTTTACGGCTAAAAAACAGTTTGTTACTAATTGGCAATACTGGTGTTTAATTGAAAAAATAATTTCCCTATATAGAATTCTATAATATTAAACACACAAGAATTTTAAGAACTATAATAAGAAATAAATTTTACTTGCTCACTGCAGGCCAAAATAGGGTATTCCGCAAGCTTCCAAACAAAACAAAAAGAACAAGTAGCAACATTTGAAAAAATAAATTTATCTTTATTCTTAAACAGCACAGGTGTTGCCATCTAAATGTTAAAAATCGATTTAATAATATTTTCAGAATGTATTGTATTGGCAACATTAAGCATTATAGCTTCAATATTATTCTAATAGTATTTTAGAGCCTAAATTGGGTATGTTGCCGAAAAGCAACACCAGGCATTTAAGGGATAAAATGTAATATGCATCTGTATGTAAAAATGACATTGCCAATGTAATTTAATTTTTTTTCATGTGCTATTTACATCAATTATTTGCAAACAAAATGTAATATTTATATTTTATTATCTGTATTTAAAAAGTGATCTATATTAAGTATCTATAAAATGATATAGTAGAAATATTAACCCTTTCAGGAGCAAGTAATTGTTTTAATATTGTTGAATTCACACTGGAATTTTCAAAAAAAAATTCTTTGAAAATAAGGAAAATCAACTTTACAACTATTTCCACCAAAGTTATAAAAGTAAAATTTATTCTAAAGTTTTGGGTACAAATCTTGATTAAAATTAGATGAGATGTAATATATCCCCACCGCCATTCAAGGGGTCAAGTCAGGGTTGCAAAAAAACCCGGCTAAAATTTTAAAAAGCCATGCCGGTGGCTTTTATTGGTTTTAACCGGCCTTTTTTTGGCCAAAATTGGCTTTTATAGAGTGAAGCATCTTAATTATAGACTACACATTTCAAAGTGTTTTTAATTAGTTTTAATGACATTTAGTTGATTTAGAGTACAATAAGTAACCCAATTTCTCAATAATGAAGACATAATACTGAAAAAAAAAAACTTAGATGGATCTGCTAGTGATTTGAAGTGAGAATTGGAAATATGTCAGCTAAATTTTAAAAGAGCCATACCAACTGCTTTATCTGGTTTACACTGACCTTTAGCCTCCCCCCCCCCCCCCTCATTTTCTTCTTCATTTTTACTGCTTTATAAAATTAAAGAGGACAATGATTACTAAGTTGCATGTTTTATTACTTAACAAATTTTATGAGTTATTAATATACAAGTCTTATTTTATTTCTCATTAATATTTAAAATCATACATAACCATATAATAAAAATATAATTTCTCACTATTAAAAACAATATTATAAACAGCATATGTATGAATATGCACTCTTTTAAATAGCAACAAACTTTTCAAAAATTTCATTTCAATTTTACTTACAGAATGTATTTTATTTAATTTGCATAATTGCTAGATTTATTTTTATACACTTATGTTCCAAACTCTCCTTAAATATTATACCCTTTTCTAATTTCTCTTTTTTACGATTATAACATAATCTCTCCATATGGACTCGTAAGAATTAAGAATGTTTCCATTTTGATATGCTACATTTTGTGATTGTTTAATGAAATATAATCTTTAAAATGTGTAGTATATGTCAGGCTATGTAATATAGGATTTTAAAAACACCAGTTTAAAATCTAACTTATATTCTTTTCAATATTTATAATTTTTTTTTTTTTAGATATAATGCCTTCACTGTTGCATTCAGCAGTCAAGACTTATTTATTTGACATTTATAATTCTTTTAGTAGAAAATATTTATAAGTGCGTAAAAAAATAATTAATCTAAATTTAATATGAATTAATTGTAAACCAACTTTTAATAATAAAAACCGGCTTTTTTCAATAAAAGCCAGTAGTTTTAAAATGGTTAAAACAAAAAAAAGCCGGCCGGCTTTTTCTGGCCGGTCTAAAAGCCAGCAACTCTGGGTCAAGTACATATAAAGTGTTAAGTATATATAAGAAAAATTCAACATGTATAATATAAAGGGAACCATTTAGAATAAAAAATGAATGAGTTTTTATGAGATATTTACTATACCTCACAAAGTTAAAAAAAATTTTAATTTATATAGTATTCGAAAATAAATTGGACTTGATCTTGTAATATAAAAGGATCTAGATTGCTTATCTCTATATAATAAAAGCCAGTATAAAAGAATTTGCCAGTATTTATTATAAAAGAATTTGAACTCTTAGAATATAATTTTTTCTATTCTAATTGTAAATTTTAGAATAAAGTAAAAAAATATATATATATAAAATATAAAGTATTGTACTAAACGTAAAGTATAAATAATCATTAATCCAATCTAATCTACCTCTTCTCCCCCCCCCCCCGCCTCCCTCCTTCTCTGGAGGTTAAAATCTTTAAAACTATTTTTTTTTTTTTACTTGCAACTCTGTTTGCTCTCAAATTCTGCTTCTCTTTCTTATCAAACACACCAAATTTAAAGGCTTATTTTTTAATATTTTTTCTGTCCTAATTGTTAAAATTTTACTAACGATAAATAATTCATCATATAATCAACCGCCTCCCTCCCCCCCCCCCAAAAAAAAAAAAGAAAAAACACGAAAAAATTTGCTTTTGTTTCTTTGCCCCCACCTCCACAGCTCACAAAAGCTTATGATCTTTAAATTATATTTGGTGATTTATTGTAATAATAATTAATTGGTCTAAATTTTACTACCCCTTAAAATTTCTGCTTTACCCTGAAAACTGCTAGTTTATGGGACTAATAATTTTTTTAGTTTTTTATTTGAAACAAAATTACTTACCTAGATCTTTGAAATATAAATTTAAGAAAAAAAAAAAAATGTAATCTGTTACTAAATGTGCACATAAACAATGATGAGTTTGTTGTAATGTATAATTCTTATATCAGTTTCGAAGATCTACATTTTCTCAGGATCGAAACTGGGGGGGGGGGGGGGGGGGGGGACAGAGGAGGCATGTGCCCCGGGTGCCAGAACAAAGGCATGCCAAATGAAGATTTTGTTTGTTGATTTTTCTCACGTCCATGTTTTGCACTGTATTGTAAAAATCATCCTGTCTGGGTATGCCAAAGCACAGAAGAATCTAAGGATATGGGCTAAGGATGCTGTATGAAGCAGAATTTTTTTCAATTCCGTTTTCAAGATTTTAATGAATCAATATTTGACAAAGTAGATTAAAGTAGTTCAGTATTACATATTTTATGATTACATATTTTTTATTTTAAAATAAGTCGGCTATTAGAAAATTAATAAAATTCTCTTTGTAAATATACTTTGTGGAGGAGAGGGGGGGGTGGGGGTGAGCCAAAATCCATGTTTGCCCTGGGTACAAAAAAAGGCTAGTTTCGGCCCTACATTTTCTGGAGAAACAATGCCCTTTCTCACTGAAAAAGTGCCGTCTTTCAGCTTCAACTATGCCCTTTTTGTGGCTAGCACCCTGTCCTTTTTTTTCTAGAGTTAACACTGGATCCAACCGACCCAGATCCACTTTATGAAAATTCTGATGAAATCATTGAAGATCCAAAAATTTTGTTGATTGATGAAAATGACTGTCATTGTGAGATTTCTGAAAAAGAAGAAAATTAATCATTTTGTAGGAAAAATTTAAAAGATTTTATCATCTGAATGTGAAATCAATTTTCTAAGAAAACGAGGACTTAATTTCGACCAATTTATTTATCCAGAAAATGTTGATAGTGTTGTGGACAATGATGACATTGTCAACATTGGTGACAATCAACCATGCTTGGAATTCTTCGAACTGCAATAATTTTAATATTTACATTTGATTTTTCAAACTTTGAAAATGTTTTTGGATCATAAATTGTGTTTTTCTCCCTTTTTATATGTTAGTCAACAATAAACTTGATTTCTACTACTTAATTTGAATCATTTTAATGCATCTGTTTCAAGGATCAAGTCTCCCTTGGCAAGGGATCAAGTCTCCCTGCAACTGGGGAGACTTGATCCTTTTTTTATTTTTTGGAAAACAATTTATTTTTATTTTAAAAATGATTTTCCAAAAATAAAAAAAATACTACAACAAGAAAGATGCATGAGCCTTTAATAATAACTAGAAACATTTTTAAAAAAATTTGTTTTTTCCAAAATAAAAATTAAAAACTGAAAAAGGGATCAAGTCTCCCAAGTCTCCACTATAGATTACAAAAACATTAAATCTTAATTTATCAAAATTAACACCAAGGATTAAGTTACATTCTAAAACAGATTTACAAATCTAAGAATAAGTATTTATTTCAAATTAATTAAAAATACAATCAATCCTACAGTTAAAAAAAGTTTTTAAAAAGCAATTTGAAATATTTAATAGCAAGACATCCAATTTTTATGATAATAAAACTAAATTCAGTCTTAATTGATTTAAAACTAATAGTATGAAGTAGTTTTAAATAAATAATTAAGAATAACACAATAATTCCGATTTTCTTAAAATATGTTGCAATATCATTAAAAAATGAGCTAAAATAAAAGTTCCTTATTAAAAATAAATTGATTTAAAAAATTTAAATAGATCATATCAAAAATAACAAAAGAATCAACCCTCCTTTTCTTCTGAGCACAAGAAAAATCAGCTGCCTCTAAATATTGTTATTGAACTATCACATCGCCAGCCGCTTTTTTCAAATAAACATCAACATCGTTACAGCTACTCACTGCATCGTACAGCTAACAAAACAAACTTGATTTCTGATAATACGGATGTTTCTACCTGCTTGGTTATTCACTTCCACGATGGGGAGTGAAACCAAGGTACGAAGTGGAATCAATGTTTATCCACGATGGGAAGAGAAACAGTTGGGGGAAAAATAAACCTTGGACTTGGACTTGGAAGAGAGTCTTTTGCAGAGTTCCTGGAGCTAAGCACCTTACCTCTAATAGAGAAATGGACATGTGGAAAAATATAAAAACATAGCCGATGTCTGACTAAACCAGAACGCCAGAAACGCGGGAAAGAGGGAATCCCCAGATGATAAACCAAAAAGGCCCTTTTAAGGCACCATACATTATGAATACATAAAAAACAACAAAAGATAAAGAAAAGAAATAAAATAAATATATAAGAAAGAGAGAAAAAAAAAAAAAAAAAAAAAAAAAAAAATTTACAAAAAAATATACAAAGTGGACACTGACCGTAATGAACATTCAGGAAGGTGAGCCCTATCAAATCAGAGAGAAACTGAGAAATTATCCCGGGTCGATGTTTTCGGCCAGATGAATCGTTGCTCTTGGCCTACGCCAACGGGCACGTTCGTCGTAAGCAGAAATATTATGCAGTTCTGGATTTTGGATGTTAGGAATTTTGTCGAAGAACTTAACAGCTTGCTTTTTAATTGCAGATCGAATAGGGGGAGTGCTAAGATCGTGATGTATAACAGTATTACGCCGATACCAAGGTGCACGACAAATACCCCTAAGGGTCTTATTCTGAACAATTTGAATTTTCTGAAGGTTGGTATTCGCTGCAGAACCCCAGATCTGCGCACAATAGAGAAGAATGGGACGTAACACTGAGTTATAGAGCAGCAACTTGTTTCCCATACTCATCTCATTACTGTACAGGAGATGGGCAAGATCATTTTTGGCTTTATAAAACTTTTGGACGCTATAGTCGATGTGCTTGCGCCAAGTGAGAGTACTATCTAAGAAAACACCCAGATATTTAACTTCCCGTCTGAAACTGAGATAGGAACCATCGAGATAGAGTTGTGGAGGAGGTGTGCGCTTACGGGTGAAGATGACCGCCTGTGACTTACTGGAATTAATTTTGATGCGCCAATTAGTGAAAAATTTTTCAAGTGTGTTAACGTGTTGTTGAAGATGGTCGTGCATAATAAGGCAGTCCCTGTCACGAGCCAACACTGTAGTGTCGTCCGCATATATAGCCAACAAAGTATGAGGAGAGGTGGGGATGTCAGAAATAAAGACCTTGTAGAGCCAGGGACCCAATTTAGAGCCTTGTGGCACACCCGCTTTAATCGGGCGAAGTGTTGAAAATATGTTGGCGTAGCGGACGCAGAATGTTCTGCTACGAAGGTACTTGAGAATAAACAAAATATATGCAGTAGGAACTTTAAGTTTAATAAGTTTATATATGAGACCAATAATCCAAACAGTATCAAAAGCCTTCGCAACATCAATGAAGAGTGAGCCAACATACTCTGAGCTGTCCAGTCCATCATGGATGAACTCAACCACCCGAAGCAGCTGGTGTGCGGTGGAGTGTTCAGGCCTAAAGCCGAATTGTTCTGGAATGTCAGGAATAAAATTTTGAAGGCGTGTAAGAAAAATATGTGAAAAATAAACCGGTCTTATGCTGAAAAAGGAATCGGTCTTATGCTGAAAAAGGAATCGATGTCATGATCGTCACCAATCTAAGTTGCATCGTACGGTCGCAATGCATCGCTAAACGAAAGATGAAGAAACCGGTTTTATGATTTACGATTTAAATCGATTTTTCGCGATATATTGATGCACCACCCAGTACTAGCATGGAGGCATTTAAAGTCAGTGATATGAGTCACATTATCTTAAAGCACTCAAAAACAAAGATTTTCTGTATGCATAACAATGAATTCCAATATCATAAAATATATTCTTGGGCCATCTACATCTACAACCAGTTTTGTGGAACTATCACTTATACCACTCTTCCTATTAATGGACTAACATACCTAGATACTTTCTTAAACCTAATGCTATTTTTGAAAATTATAATAGTTATTTACAACAAAAACAAAACTATTAAGTTTTGACTAAGCATTTTATTGGGTGAATTTTTCGCCACCTTAGTTTTTAGTATCTTGGGCAGCCCAGTGGCAGAAACACCGCGACATAGTCGCGGACAAAAAAATCTTTTGCGGACAGTTATTGTCTGCACTAATGAAATCAATTTAAAAAATTGTCCGCAACTTTCAAACAATTTTTTTCTGCGAAAAAAATGCGAATTTTGGCGAAATATAACGTAAAAAGTGTGAATTTCGGCAAAAGCATTAATTTTGGCAAAAGATCGGGTAAAAATCGTGAATTTTGGCAAAAGATCGGGTAAAAATCTTGAATTTTGGCAAAAGATCGGGTAAAAAGTGCGAATTTCGGCAAAAGATCGCATAAAAATTGTGAATTTCGGCAAAAAATTGGGTAAAAGCGTTAATTTTGGCAAAAGATCGGGTAAAAATCGTGAATTTTGGCAAAAGATTGCATAAAAACACAAATTTCGACAAAAGATCATGTTAATGGCATGAATTTCGACAAAAGATTGCGTAAAAAGTGTTAATTTCAGCAAAAGATAGTGTTAAAAGCTTTAATTTCGGCAAAAGATCAGGTAAAAAAATGTGAATTTTGGCAAAAGATCGTGTAAAAAGCGTGAATTTCGGCAAAAGATCACAATAAAAGCTTTAATTTCGGCAAAAGATCACAATAAAAGCTTTAATTTCGGCAAAAGATCACAATAAAAGCTTTAATTTCGGCAAAAGATCACAATAAAAGCTTTAATTTCGGCAAAAGATCACGTAAAAAGCTTGAATTTCGACAAAAGATCACAATAAAAGCTTTAATTTCGGCAAAAGATCACGTAAAAAGCTTGAATTTCGACAAAAGATCACAATAAAAGCTTTAATTTCGGCAAAAGATCACGTAAAAAGCTTGAATTTCGACAAAAGATCACAATAAAAGCTTGAATTTCGACAAAAGATCACAATAAAAGATTGAATTTCGACAAAAGATCACAATAAAAGCTTTAATTTCGGCAAAAGATCAGGTAAAAAGTAGGAATGCAACGGATATCCGGCTGATTTTTCAATATCCGAAATACCGTCGGATATCCGAATCACAATCACCGGATATCCGGCAGAACGCAGCAAAGCTTACGTATAGGGATAAGATAAATAGTTTGACTCCAAACAATGCCAAACAACTTTTGTTTATAATGCAAAATATGAAATATAGTAGGTTCACTATTCATGAGTAAAAGGTAATTCTCAAAAGTTTAACAAATTGCCAGCTTTCCTAACATTGATATTAGAACTCTTTAAAATAAATTTAAAACTTTACGTTTGCATACATCTTTTAGAAAATTGTACCTTTACTTTCAGATTGTAAAACAAAATTTGAAGTTGGTTATTAAAGTATGACTTTATTAATTTTCTTTCTTTCAAGTTTAAGAATTAAATAGGCCTATTTTTACGTTCTCTTCAATAGAAGAAAGTATTGTAATTGAAATTTTTTTTTACTTCTAGTTTTTGACGGATTTACACATTTTAGGAATCAGGTATCCCCAAAACTTGTTTATACAAAATGTCTGTCTGTCCATGTACAGTAGAAGATCTTTATAATGCAAACCTAAAAACGCAAGGTTGTGCGTTATATAGAATTTTGCGTTATATGGATCACATTTCACATATCATTAAATTTACCTTGTAAACATGGTCAAATATGTCTGAAACATATCAAAATACATTAGAGTATCTTTATACTGCTTTCCTTGTTACCAGATGCTATCCAGATAATTTTTAGCATAATATACATCATTCCACACATTCTTAAATTTACTTTATAAGATCCAAGTATACCTGGACCAAATCATTCATTATATTACTACTCATTTTCAAAACTATTTATTGTAATAGCAAATTTTTCATTAAAAAGTCCTGAATTAAGGATATAAAGTTGAAATAATGAATTAAATTTAGTTTTGTAGAAAGTCACAATTTTTTATAATATGGGAATATAGAGGCTTCTGAATTGAAAAATCATTTTTTACATCTGAAGAAGTTGTGCGTTATATGGAGAATTGCGTTATAAAGATCTACTGTATCACCATCAAAAAGTGTATGAAGTTATGCAAAGAACTGAACCAAATTTTTAAAAAATATTTTTGGCTATGGCCTGCAGGCCCTCCTTCAATATGGAAACATTCCACTGGAAGAGGGTGCTGTAATTGTAATTTTTGTGCCCTTTTCATTATTGTACCATCGAAAAGTATGAAGTTATGCATAGAATTGAACCAAATTTTTATGTATGTTTTTGGCTGTGGCCAGCAGGTCCTTCTTCAGTATGGGAGCATTCTGCCAGAAGGGGGCACTGTAACTGTTTTTTTTTTGTGGTATTTTCATTATTGTACCATCGAAAAGTGTATGAAGTTATCCATATAATTAAACCAAATTTTTTGTGTATGTCTTTGGCTACGTCCAGCAGATTTTCCTTTAATTTGGCAATATTTTGCCAGAAGGGGGTACTGTAATAGCAGTTTGTGTCACTTTCATCCTTGTACTATCGAAAAGTGTATGAAGTTATAAATAGAATTGAACCAATTTTTCGGGGTATGTTTTTGGCTATGGGTCCTCCTTCAATTTGAAAATATTCTGCCAAAGAGGGCTATAATAGCAATGTGTTATTTTCATTATTTTACCATCGAAAAGTGTATGAAGCTAAGCACATAATTGAACATTTCACAGTACAAATTAATTATTAGCATTAGCAATTATCAATATAATCAATCCAATAGCAATTATCAGCATTTTATTGTATAAATGAACAGAATATTTTAATGTTTAAATTACATTTTTTATACAATATTACTAATATACGTTACAGGGCTTGAATTTTGAGACGGTATGGCAGGATTCGTGCCCTAAAGAATATTGTGGGCGGGAGGTTCCTGTTTCCAAACAAAATCCTTTTCTGAAAATTTTTCTTTGTAAAATGCCGATCAAGTGTTCGGACTGACTGACAAATTTCATGATATTTTCCGCTATCGATCAGCAGATTTTACAGTTTCGTCTTAGGACAGATTGACAAAATTCCTGATTGTTTTACTGCATCTGACTGAAAAATTTTACAATTTTTCTCCGCGACTGACTGGCGAATTTCGCGATTTTTTCTGGAGATCGATCGGCGAATTTCATAATTTTTTTTTCTCGCGATCAATTGACAAATTTAGCAATTTTATTCGATTATTATTATTTGATTCAGCGATTTTTTTTTCTTTTTTTGGCAAATTTCCTTGTTTCTTCTTGCGACACGGATGAAATTAAAGATTGTTTTTCTGCATCCAATTGAAAAATTCCACGCTTTTTCTCCACGACGGGCTGAGGAATTTTGCAATATTTGCTTATGACGAGCTGGCAAATTTCACGATATTTTCCCGTGATCGATTGACAAATTTCATGATATTTTCCTGCTGCTGCTTTCTCGCCACCGGTCGATATTTATTTAAATTTATTTTCGCCATTATTGACGAAATCAGCGATATTTTTTTCTATGACTGATTTACGTATTTTGCAATGTTTTTTCCCTGTGCCTGAAATAATTAAAAGAGCAGTAACGGGCACCAGAGACTGAGTCCAACCAAATTGGCCAATAGTTGGCATTAAACAAGATTATCTTTTGGTGCACATGAAGGAAAAAAAAGGTTGGTGAACGTAAAAAAAAAAAAAAAAAACATGTTTAGAAATAAACTAATTTGCAATTCACATAAATTAGGACATGACTTTTTGAAATCAACCATTTCTCGTGTAATAGAAGAAATCAATTGACTATTTCCTTTTCAAACTTTGGATATGGATTTAAAATTTAGTTCAATTAACGCAAATACAGGGATTACAGTTTTGACTAGAATTTCATTAAGGCTGTTCTCAAATCGAAAAGGGCAACTTTCTGACATAAGTTTTAATTTATTTTTGTTCGAAAATGCAGGAAACTAGCTGGTGTTGTTGTTCAGAAACTATGTCATTGAGCTGTTTCTTCCATTTTTTTGCAAACGCAATAGATCTTTCGGAAAATAGCATCAAAGTGGGCGTTTTGAACCGAATTTCCGCGTGAAGGAAGAAAGAGCACTCAAGAGCGGGCGAAAAACGTGTTTGTCACGTGATCAAAATGACTTATAACTCAATAGGTAATTGATTGATCAAAAAATGGAAAAACAGTTCAATTCCAAATCGCTTTCATGGCCAGGCTTTTCAATTTTATACCTTTCAGATAAAAAATGAATTTGAATATGTGTCAAAACGTTTTGCGCTTGTTGAGCAGAGTAGTTAAGAACAGCCTTAAGGCTATAATAAAGCAAGTTTGTTCAGAAATGACATACAATCATCGAAGGATATTGACAATACAATCACCGATATGTATTATTCATGCAAGTAAGTTAAAAATGAATGCACATCAGATTTTGCAAAGTTTTCAATAAAATTTTAAGAGAGCATAACCATGTGTTTCCGATAATTTTTAAACTTATAAGTTGCTCTGTGCTGTTGTCAAAAGTGTAACTTGTGAAAGAGGCTAAAGCACGCAAAATGGAATAAAATCTAAATTAAGAAATTCATTTAACAACATAGTTGTTAATTACTCATAACATTAGGCGAAAGTTGAAAAATAGACATGGTATATATAAAGCTTGATAATGTTCTCTTGTTTTAATAAAAATAAACATTTTGGGTAATTATCTTGAGTTATTGATTTAAATGGTAGCTTGTCATGTCTGTATAAATGTAATTCGGGAGGACTTTCGTTAGGTGTATACCCGCCAACTCGGATTTTTTTTTCGCCAAGGATTGGCGAAAACTGGGGGTTTCAAGAGATGGCGCCATCTAGTGTTTTTATTGGAAATAACGGTATGTTTTGGTTTTGGACTTCGTTTTTCGTTGTAATATATGCATGATCCTTGACACTTACGAATGAAAATAGACAAAAGCCCTTGCACGACTTTCATCTATTTGCGACCAAAAGTTCTGGGGCTTAAGCATACATTACGGAAAAAACAAAGTCCGAAATAAAAACATACCGTTTTTCCAATAAAAATACATCCAGCGCGAGAGTCAACGCGCTTGTAAATTACATTTTAATTAAAAAAAATAACCAACCTTTTAAATATCTTTTCTTCTCAGCTGAAAAAAAAAGGGGGAAAGAAAGAAAAAAAAATTAATTTTGTATGGTCAGTAAAAACTCGACTTCCTCAGAAACAATTGAAAAAAAATCATTTTTTAACTGGCCCAGTTTAAAATTAGAAATTTATAACTATAATTTTTCTAAAATGAGGATATGTTTTAAAATGTATGTGCCTCAAATTTACGAATCACGCTAAAGCTAGAAAATAATAATTTAAGAAATATGTACTAACTTAACATTTCAAATTATGTTTAAGCTAAGAAACAATACATCAGTTTGAAATAACGAGATTTAAAACTAAAATATTAAAACTTTAAACATCCAGTTGAAAAAAAAAGAAAATTAAAAAATCCTATTACGTTAAAATTCAAAAGTTATACAAAACGATCTAAGCAAAGAAAAAAAAAGTCTATTAATTTAAATTTTTAAATTGGGGGTTTTAATCGTTATCAATAAAGAATTGATTATTTTTTTAAGTAGTTTTACATAAAAATAATAATTTTAAAAAAATTAACGCGCTAACACACGTGCTGTCAAAATTTTTACCTGACACATGTGTTAGGCTGTTAAAAGTTAATTAATTTAAATTTCTAAATTGAGGTTTTTAATCGTTATTAATAAAGAATTACCTTTTTTAAGCCGCATTAAAATAATTTTTTTAAAACAAAGGACGTGTCTAATACACGTGCTGTCAAAATTTTTACCTGACACATGTGCCAGGCTATTAAAAAGTTTAATTAATACTAAACAAAATTAATAATAATATAAAATAGAGTTACATATAAGCTAATAATTTTAAACGCCACATTTAAAATTATGTATTAAAATTAAAAATGCTTATAAAAGAATTTATGTACCGATATACCTACAACCTACAATCGCTACATGAACTAAGGGGCACTGGCTGTTATCGAAGAGGGATTTTTTCATGGATAAGGGGAAAATATCATCAACACACTGTTTGTCAGATATTCATTTTGGCGTGTTTATCACGTTATTTGGCTAAATTATTTCTTCCCTATAGGTTCTAAAAAATTGGTCTCTGATAAATCAAATAACCACTTTCCCCCTCCTCCCACATTTCCCCCGTGTGCAATAATTTAAATTTTAAATATATTTAGAAATTTCATATTTCATTAAATTTTTGACTAGTTGACCAGAAGAACTGTTCTAAACTTCTGTGAAATATTTATAAAAGAAATGATTAGTTTTTTTTTCTTTTATGAAGCAACTAAATTATATTACTATAGTAATGTATTTTGTATGCATATGCAAAGTTTCATTATGATCTTACATTTTATAAATATTTTGGCAGACATCAAGTTTTGTAAATAATTACTTTAATGAATTTTATTTTATTTTATTTTTTTAATCGAAAATTCTTTTTAATCGAAATTTTAAAACATGGTGGAAAGGTGTGTGCCTTCTCTGGAAATTTTCAGGAGGGGCATTGAAAATATAAGACGCTCTTGAAAATGTAAAATAAATGATATGAGGAATTAATATTTTTATTTTTTAAATTGCATTCTGAAACCTCCATACGCACCTCCCCCCCCCCCCCCCCCCCTTAATAGATTTTTATGATGATCATGTTACAGATTATTCTACGTATATTTAATTACTGCGCAGTGCTGCGTCGTGGATTTTTCTTTTTTTTCCAATACTGATTAGGGTATTTTAAACTTTTCTGGAAAATTCTTAAGAATAAACTAAGAATCTCGAAAAGCATTAAGGCTGGTTTCAAAGAACTACTTTCTCAGACATTTTTTAATTCATATTTCGGAAATGCGTAAAACTGGCAAGTATTCTTATTCAAAAATTATGTAAATCAAAAGACAATTTTTTTTTTTTTTTTTTTTGGGGGGGGGGGGGGGGGAAATAGAACAAGATATTTTAGAAATTAATGACAAGGCATTTTGAACCGAATTTCCGAACGCGATTCCGCGGAAGAAGAAAAAAATGGTCGTCACGTGACCAAAAGTACTCATAACTCAACAAGTATTTTATTTATCAAAAAATGGAAAACTCATTTCGGTTCCAAATTGCTTCAATAGTTAGACCTCAAATTTTATGTCTTTCCGTTTAAAAACGTGTCAGAAAGTTTCGCGGTGTTGAACAGGGGATTTGAGAACCGACTTAAGAAAGTAATCTGAAATACAGAGAAAAATCTTAGTGCGAGCTCTTTTTACTTTTTTGAGCATTTAATTAATGAAATACTTAGTGAAATACTTAGTAAGCATTTAATTAATGAATCTACTTAGTGAAAAAGGAAGCTACGCACTCGTCGGAGGTCACCCCCCCCCCCTCACACACACACACACACACACAACCATAGAACGGTAGCAGCGGACCCGATCACACAAGATAACCATCGGAAAAAATTAAAAATTAAATTCAATAAATTTGAGACATCGACGAACGGTACCCGGTTGAGTGCCCCAGGGGCTTAATTCGAGGTCATTATAGCGATATTTATTTATTTTTATATTTTTGCTTTGGATTTATTTTTTTCTGGAAAAATTCTAAAGAATAGATGATCTTAAAATATTCTCGAAAATTATTTTTAAGAAAAAAAATCCGAAATACAGAAAAAAAAAAAAAAAAATGCAAGTGCCAGTTTTTAATTAAAAATTTGACACAATATAAAATTTTGAAGCATTTATGAAAAAAAAATTAGTAACAATTGGCAACTTTAGAATATATTAACACTCGCTCGCGAATTTTCTTCAAACAAATCGGTCAAATATAAATTATGTTTATTATTACTATTGTAAAGGTGTGCTGTTTTATTTTTCTGTAAAAGTTTATGCATTTTTCAAGTAAAAATATTTATTTTCCGTAAAATGACACGTTGTATCTGAATAAATAGAATATAATAAAATTGTAGAAGCATATTCACACGCATGGTTTCAATTTTCATACGACC